>VWZW01002478.1:933753-1026802 GCA_013397115.1 Edolisoma coerulescens | reverse complement strand
CATTGGGCCGCGCTGCTCTCCGCCCGCCCCTCCGCGCAGGGACGCCCTATCAGCGCCCGCCGGGCCGGGGGCGGCGGCCCCCCGCGGGATGGCGGCCCCCGGGGATGGCGGCCCCCGCTGCGACGGGGACCAGCGCGGGGGCCGAGGGCGGCAGCTGCGTCCCCGGGGGCGAGGGAGAGCCGGGGAGGTGCGGCGGGGGGCAGTGGCTCCCTTCCTGACCGCGGGCGGGGGCGGCCGCTGGCACGTGGGATTCTGGCCTCGCTTCCCGCGGGTGCGTGGAATCCCGTGCTCCAGAAGGAGCTGTGGACGTAGCACATCCCCGGGCAGTTCGGCATGCGTGAGCGTACGCGACGCTGAGGTTTGCTGAGAACCTGACCGTGAGCTCTGCGCCCCATGCAGCAGGAGAGACCCAGAGCGGCCCGTTGCGGGGTTGCGACATCGGCCCTCGCTGCCCTTCTCTTTGGGCCGAGTAGCTCGGGTCGTGGACGTTCTAGTGACTTCTGTTAGTGTCTCTCACGCTGTTGCCTTTAGTTTCTTTCAAGTGTACCATCTATAAACTCAAAGAAGGTACACACTTGTTTTGGGACACTTCAAGAAGAACTTGCAGGTTTTTTGAGGGGAAAAGAAGCACTGTCTGGAACTATGCTTTCTGAATACCTGTTACTTTATATGCCGGTATTTTCCCAGGTATTTTTCACTTGACGAAGTGAAATGCTTGGCCACCTGAAGCTAGTTGATGCTCTTCAGTGTCTCTTCTGCAGCTGATGAATAAATGTGTGTACAGGCTGACGGAGGAGGAGTGAAGAAGGGGAGGGATCAGTATTCACTGGATTGTGTGCTTATTTTTAATTCATAAAATGAGATGCGTAGAAAATAATAGATGTGATTCTGAATAGTAAACCATTACTTTTCCTCATAATTGTAAGTTATTTTTGGAAGATGTAGACAAGCAAATGCGAAAAATAAATTGCCCTGCTTGGTTCTAAAAAATGTTAGAAAGGCAGTCTGGCAATTTTTAGACCAATACCCCTAACTTTGGGACCATGTATAGAATGAATTGAAAAAGTCAAAATTTGTGTTTTGATCCCAGAAGGCATCTGTAAACAGAGATGGGTTATTTCCATGTTTTATTGGTTTGGAACCATTATTATACGTGATTTGACTTAGAGAGCCCAATCCATTCCTTAAGTAAGACATCCATCCCATCCATCCCAATGTTTGAGTGGGGTCATCCCACAAAACAAACTACTTGACAGAGTAGTCTGCAATGCAGCTTCATGGTTCAGCTCAGTTTATGAAATGGAGAGCTGCTGTTTGACAGGTCACTCCTCCTCATCATCAGTGTTGCTTATCTGACCCTCTGTGAGCTTGTTCTGGGAGTTAAACACATAAAAACTATTAATTTTTTTGATAGGTTTAGTTTGCTGCCAGTCTAGCTCCCTAAAGAACATCAGCACACAAAAGCAGGAAGGCAAATGGGATTGGGTGCCAGGCAAATGGGATTGCGTGTCTTTTTAAGGCTAGGAGATATTATACTGGCTCAGCCACATTATAAAATTGTGCCCGTCATTAGTTTAAATTCTAGTACAATTATAAAAGACAGAATTTTTGATAATGGAAACAGGCAAAGCTCTTGCTTGTAAAGTTTTCAGCCAGATGTGAGTGGTAGGGAAAAAGGATCAAAGAACCCATTTTGAATTATTTTTATACCCCTTATGGCTGTAGAGTTTTTTAAGTGCACTCTAGAGTCTACAGCAAAATGGTTTGGATGTTTGTGTCACAGCAGAATGATGTTATACAGAAGACCTCACAAGAAGGCGTACTGTCTTGCCCCAAAAACCAAACTGCTGTTTGATTAATTAACTACTTGAAAGCCTGTGCTGTTTCTCAAAGAAGTGTGCAAAGCACTAGTGAGCAAACAACTGCAAATAACAAATCAAACCCATCAGCCTCTGTGTGGTACAGCCCTCAGCATAAGGTGCTGGCGTTGAGGTACTATCCTGCTCCAGTAAAATGTGCAGTTAATTCTTTTAGTGTAAAGAAAGAAGAGGGATTATGCATGGTCTGTTGAGGTGCCTAGCAGCAGCCTGGTGATGTTCAACAGCCATTTCTGATCTGTGGGAAGAAAAGGGTGCAGTGGATTAAAAAATGGGGTAGAGCTTAGTTCAAGCTTCTCAGATTTGGTGCAAGTCTGTGATCCCTCCTTGCTTATCTAACCCTTATCAGTTTATCCATCCCCATGTGTCCTTCACTTGCCAGATTTCTTCTTTCCCTTTTTCTGTTTAAATCTAACAAACCCTGTAGCAGGTGGGCTACCCCCTACCTTCCCTCAGGAATCCACTGTAAACATTTGGGAACCTGTTGACATAGAGAGTGTTGGCAAATTACTGCATAAATAAATGCCAAAGTCAAGGCTATATTCCTGGTCATGGATCACGCCCACTTGGACAGAAGCGCCCACAATGTGGAGCTTGCCTATGCTAGAAAAAGTGTTTCTACTTCAGGTATGCATATGCTTTTATATAAGTTAATATGTTGCCTTAGTGGTGGTATGCTTGTAGCAGTGTACAAACGCTGTATAAGGGGATTGTTGTGTTTAAGGTACCAAGATAAGCTTTACAAGAATAATCAAATTTGACATCTTAAGCACAGCCCTGCCTGGATTCCATCAGGATCGCTACAGTAGGCAAGTGTGTATATATATAAATGAAGAGCTTAAGTAAGTAAATAAACACCACTAACTTGCACTTCAGAGTTCCATATGTTTGTTCTGCTGGGTGATATCTCTGTCCTGCTTGACTGAGGCCAAGATAACCACCTTTGTGGCTCTTGAGAGTTACACATCTAGGAGCATAATGAGGGTTTGTGTATCCTGGAGAAGAGAACTCCCATAATCCATCACTGGTGCTCCTTAAACAGATGTTACAGGATTTCATCTTTTTTGTTGTGAGGTGCTTCCCCAGGCTGAGGTGCTCATTACTGGAGAAAAGATATTGTCAGAAAAGGTGTTGTGTTGACTTAATCTGCTGTTCCCTTTTTCTGTAATGCAGTTGATGTAACCTGGCATTACAAGATTTGAGGGTGAGTTCAGTACCAGTTTTCTTAGAGATAGGGTAGAAAGGAAGAGGAATTTCCTTTTGTATAAATGCTTATCATTTGAGTGCTTGTGGCAGTAATAACACAAAGGAAACTAATTGGAGTCTTTGCCAGGTTTTGTATCACAGATGGTGAAGAAACAGAAGTAGAACAAAAGTTTCTGTAATCGCAGAAAAAATTAATTTGAGTTAAACTCAATGTCAAATGAGTCTCAGTGCCTTCTGCATGCTAAGAGAGATCTCCCTCTTACTGGTTAATGAAGAAAAGCCTATCTAGGCTGTTTGCTGGGGAATGTATTTTCTCCAGAGAGCACTTTCTTTTTGCTGCTGCACAAAAGTATTTCTGCTATGGCAAAACCTGATGATTTCCTAGCCTGGAGACTGTACAAATTATTCTCTTTTGCCTTTATAAAATGTCTTATGTCAGCCCCAGCTTTATGTGGTTTTCTTTTGGTGTTTTCAAACTGTTTTTCCACTAGCTGTACACAGTCTCATGGAGCAGGAGGTGAAATGTCAGGTGAGGCTGACTCCCATTTGTCTTCCAGCAGTGATGCTGCCCAAGTCAGGAGAGGGCCCTTGAGATCCCCAGGGGCTGTCTCCTACTAACTTCCATAGGTGTAGTACTATTCCACTTTTTCTTGCTCAAATTGATGCATATTTTTGGCTGCTAGTGTTCATTGCATGTCCATGGCTGAAAATGGTCACAGATTGTAACCAACAATTTGTGGAAAAGGCTGGGGTGTTCTCTGACTCCCTCCTTGAAGAGCAGATGCTGCAAGTTACTAGGAAGAAGAAGAGGCTCAGGCTGACCAGAGATTAAAACCACTGCCTTAGGGGAAGGGGACACTGGAGAGAATTGGAACAAAGATTGTTGTGTCCCTATTTGTCTATTGGAATTGAATCCTTCTCCTAAGGTTTGCATCCCAAAGTTTTTCAGATAAAGAAAATACAGACTGAACCTGGAAACAGTCATTAGAGGTTTATAACTGCTTGGAAAGTTAACACACATCTGATGTCAGCTGCATCAATGATAGGGTTCGTAAAAATTATTCTCTCTGCAATTCTGTTGCTTTAACATGAAAGAAGGTAGATTTACATTACATAATAGGATGAAATTCTTTATGGTGAGAGTGATGAGACACTGGAAGAAGTTTTCCAGAGAAGCTGTGGCTTCCCCATCCCTGGAAGCGTTCAAGGCCAGGTTGGATGGGGCTTTGAGCCACCTGGTCTAGTGGAAGGTGGCCCAGCCCATGGCAGGGGTTTAGAACTAGATGATCCTTAAGGTCCCTTCTAACCCAAACCATTCCATGATTCTGTAGGTTTGTAGGGTTGGTATTTTGATTATTGGGAATGCTCTTCACAGTCAGGATTGCTTGTGAGGAGTGATATGATACATGGCACGTGTTGCGGGTTTTGCTTTACAGCAGTGTAGGAATTTCTGTGCTGCATTAGATGGGACATGTACTTTTAATATATTGTTTCTGAGCAGCTCCTAATGCATCAGAATGTGGTATTAAAAAAACCCTGAACCTAAACAGTGTAATTGTAGATTGAAGTCAAAAGAAGAAGAATTGCTTGATACATTTCTCAGAAAGGATTTTGCTGTGACCTGAGTTTTGGATTTAAAGCCTTGCTGAAGCAAACTGACTTTCATTTTTCCCTTCTATTCTATATTTTTAAATACCTCTGTTCTATACAATTACATTGATTTAAGATACTTTTCCCCAAAATTGCTCTCTTGAACCCAGACAGATATTGTTGAAAAGAATATAGATTTTGTCTTTGCCTTCAAGAACATCTTATCCTTCTCTGTGACAAGCTGTGAGCTTGCTAACAGCTCTCTTACCAAGTGAATTGTAGTTCACAAGATGTCATCAGCCTGTCTTTTTTACCACTTCTGCTAATTTAGGCAATATGTTAAGGTAGTTTTCAGTTGGAGAGAACATCAGGAAGGACAGATAGAAGGATACCAGAAAAATCTGGCTACTTCCTTCTTACCTTGGCTTTCTATGGAGGCCCTTTTCTCCATCCTTTTGATTGGAGCTCCAGGGATTGCATGTGTTTTCATGACCTCCTTTTGTTTACTGTCATTGTCCGCTCTTACTCCACTCTGAAAAGGACTGAAGACTGAAACTGTTTAAGGCAGAAAAGTAACAGTTCTGTTTCTTAAGTAGCCTTAGAAAACCTTTCTTTCTCACCATCACACTTGGGTTTTCTGTCAACTGTTCACTGCTGTGCCAAGATGTGGTGGAAGCTTATTTCTTTGCTTGCTTCTACTGGTCAGAGCTTAAGTGAAGGTAGAATAAAATGAAGTCAGCAAAACCAGAACCTTCTCAAGGTGTACAAGTCTCCATTCACAGGCTTTTGGTTTTTCTTATGGCTCTAATAGACCTGGAGAGCCCATGGGTCTTGCCCAGTAGTGTGTTTCAAGACAGGTTTTTCTTTCTCTTTTTTGTTTGGGTTTTTTTTTTTTTTTTCCCCCCAGTGCTGCTTCTCATCCTTCTGATGTTTAGCTTGGGTGTCGTGTACATTTTGAGTTCCACTTCCTACCAAAGCTTCGAAGATGACAGTAAAGATGAGACCTCTTTTAGAAGATAATGAACCTTCCCAATAATCTATGATTTACAGTATTCTTTGCTTAAGGTACACTGCCACCTAGCAACAGTTTCCCTTCCCTCCCAGTTTTCTTGACCTACTTTGTTGGGGGTTGTTCAGCTTTGTAGTTTATACCTGGTCTGGTCTTGATCAGCATCCAGAACCCATCAGTAGATGCCATCCTGGTAAATGTATGTGTGTGAGAGGTGGAGATATTTTTAGTGGCAATAAGAACTGCTAGCTTCAGGTTTCTGTCTAAAATACAATAGTTTATACTTTCATGGTATTTTTTCCTCCCCGTATTTTTGTGGAAAGGGCCTATTATTTTTTTTTCACCTAGGAAATATTGATTTTCCTTTCTTCTGTTCTTTATTCTATGGAGCAAATAAAATTAAAGGGTGAGAATTAAAGGGAATTGTTTTCAGCTCTTTTTATTATTCCAGTGCAACATGAAGCATGGAGTGTCCATCTAGAGCACTGTACACAAGTGCACAGAGCTTACAGAAAGTTCTGAACAATTAACCCTTCTGCTCCTCTTCCAGGGTGATAGTCCCAAAGGTATGAATGAGGACGGCCCAAGTGAATACATAGTGCTTCAAAAATTATATTCATGTTTACCACTATATTTAGAGGAGGAAAGCAAGCTGGTTGGCAAATCTTAGCTGAAACGTTACAAATAAAGGCTGGTGTGAAGAAAGACAAAAAGGGGCAAATCTTAATCCTGGTGTCCCCTTACATGAGCTATGAACTACTTCTCCTTTAAGCATGATGGCGAAACTTGCCGCCCTGCTGTGTTTTAATAATTGGTGATATAACTAGAGAGCTGCATCATCAGGTGACTGCAGGGCTTCCTGAGGTCTCGACTCAAAAAGCTACCTGGATCTTAGCTCCCCCAGTGAGGAGTGACTTCACTGGGATGCAGGGACTTTGCTAAGTCCCAAGCTTGCAGTCTTGCTTGTGGACTCCCCCTCAGTTCCCCTACTGTAAATTGGAGGTCATTGTGGTCTCTTGATTTATGGATAAAACAGACAAATGCTGCACTGGGCACTCTAGAGAGTTGTCAGAGATGCTGAAAAGAATTCTTCCGTGGTATAACTGCTTGCCATGTGCTGAGGAACAGTTGCCTTTGCGTCCCTTTCTCCTATATGCTGAAATACAAATTCTAGGTATTGTATTTTTGCAATATTCAGCTAAGTTGTTGGATTGTGCCAGCCACTTTAGTGTTTTGCTCAGTTATGGGAATTATGGTCCCATATAAAATTGTTTGGGTTCCCCCCCCCCCCCAGTCAAGTGTTTTGATTAAGAAATTGGGCAGGGCTTGTTTTGATAAAGTGATATAACTGTTCTTAGCACTCCATCTAGTCACTTATTTAACTTAGTGCATTGTAATGCCAGAGAGTGGGGGAAATACAGAAGCTAAAAGAAACAGCATAAGTGCAATGTTAATACACTATATGAAGTTAAGGAAAATCTCACTGTTAAGTTGGCAGTCTTTTTCTCTTTTTTCCAAGTTTTATAGATCTCCTTGGTAGTGAAGCCAGGCTTGGAACACATTTTCCTGACTTCTAGTTTTGTGCTTTAACTTGCTGCCTTTTCTTTCCAAGACACTTACCATATATGTATGACATTATAGCTGTCTGGTAAACTAACTTTTTCAACCAGGAGGCAGATTTTGAATTCTGATTTAAAACTTCAGTAGTGTTCTTTTTCTTTCCCCACCGTTTACTGATCCTTCTACAAGAAGCATGTAGGATTTTAGGCTAATATCCATTTGCATGCCGTCTGGGAGAATTTTGGCTGACTGAGAGTCCCATAAAACAAAAGTTTCCTCTTTGCAAACCACATGGATCTTGGCTGTAGATATTCAGTCCCTTTCTCCACAAACTGTTTTTAATGGTGCCAGATTCTTCTGTTTCTTCTCCTTGTTTGGCACATGTCAGGAAAAAAAAAATCTTGGCTCTTGTATAGAACATATCTTGTTTCCTCTTAACTGCTCGTACTTTCTATTCGTAATTCAAATCAGCACAAAAATGCAATGGTTGTGCTTCTCGTGATTTAATCTTGTAGTTTCCTAAGCAGTATTCCAGTGTTCTTAAAAAAAGAAAGAATGCTCTCTCCTACTGTAGGCCTGGTGGTAGGAGGTTCTAGCCGAATGCAATGGATGCATTCCTGTTGGTTTTGGAGAATATGCGTGGAGTGTTGGCAGAGTGGCCTGCTCAAGCCCTGTGGAGGCACGTGAAGAAAGAACAGACGAGCAAAATGAAGCCAAAATGGGGTGTTAGAGGAGTACCCTTTCCACCATCCACCTGCCCCTTTCTGACACTGCAGTGAAAACCTGGACTGCCACACTGCTCTTTGTAGACTCATGTCCATAGTGGGCAGCTGAAGAAGTGTCTCCTTCCTGGCCCATGGCATCCCAAGGATCTGTCAGAGAGCCTGTGCATGTTTGTCACAAACTACTCATTTTCCTTGCTGACAGCCTTGCTCTGTACCCTTTGAGCTCTTATTTCCATGAGTCAATGTGCTTCTGATGGCTAAGGCAGAGTGCAGCACTGCTAAGTATGGTTGTCTGATTTATTGTGACTTTCCCAAAAATTCAGCAAACTGTCTAGTGGCCTGCTCTTTCCTTAACCCATAGTCTTGCTTCTCATAAGATTGTTCCCCAGATTTCTCCTGGGTGGTCATTACAAATTTTTATGTAACTTGTCTTGTCTAAAAAGATTTGAACAAAATTTGAAATTTTTGAATGAAATGTGGAAAAAAATTATCATAGAAAATTGCCACATTTCATTACTTTTTAGAGTGATGTAGTAGTATTTAGAAAAAAATTACAGTCTCATTTCAGCATGGCGTGAGAACGCAGAAGTTTTGCAATTATTAGCTCTGGCAGCTCTCTTTATTTAAAAAAACCCCAAAAAACAAGAACCCATATATTCCTTAACATGAGGGAACTATTGCTGTTAAAACACAGTGGACAGAACTGATGAAGAAGTCAATTTTTCAGTGTTTTTGTACTCTTTTCTTTCCCTTTGTATGCATGCCAGCAAAAGGGTGGGTCTGCCCCTTTGTCACAGAGTAATACTGTAGTCTCTGAAGGCATCAGAGAGACAGTCTCCAGCTTTCTAATAGGGCCCTAAGGGAAACAAAAAAATATTTTTAGAAACTCCCATTTAATCAGGTTAACAAAAAGCAGGATGCTTAGGAAAGAAGGACAATTGCTAGTATTTCCTCAGAGAGAATCTGAGTGACTTCCATTGCTGGTCACTCACCTGATGCTACAGTAGTGTTTGGTCATCGCCTCCCTAGCTGGAAAGTACTGCTCTGTGTTTTCCTCTTCAGTGCTGGCATGGTTTTTCAGGTTACAATAGCTCATCTTCAGAGCTTCTGGTGTGAGATAGATCATAGCCATACTAATTCTCTCCAGCTGGTTTTTCAGCATGAGAAGCTTTGGTAGTTGCATTTGGGAAGCTTCTCTGAAAATAGCTCAAAGAGTGGATTGATGACAAGGCATAATTTTTTCCTTCAGTTGTTCAGGAACTGATCTGCAATATTTGTTTAGCTCAGACTTACACATCATTAAGACAGTAAAACATCCATGGAAGATTTTCTTTTGTTTTGGTAGGTACCAGTATTTGTAAAATGCTTCCAGTGCATTATGTGTTTCCTCCATATCCCTCTCAAAAACTTGGGTTATTCTGTTGGAGCAGATTTTTTTATGTTTTTATAAGATTTTAAGATGACTAGGTTAGTTTCAGCATAACTGTTTTGCTTAAATAGCAAATTTCCTAGACCTACAGCTGAGGGTGAGGCGTGTTGCCAGAGCCCGCGCTGCAATGTTCGTCTGCGATTCCTGTTTAAAAAGTAGCAGCTGTGTAGCTGTACAAGAAGTGAAAATGTCTCTCAGTTCAGGAGTCATCCAAGAACCAATTGTAAAACATGATGAACCCACTGAATTGTTATTTGGGAGGAAAAATGAAAGTACTGTGAGAGCTGGCTTGTATGTGGTGTTCTTTTTAACCTTAAGTGCATGCCTGGAAGATTCTGATTCAACGGCAGTAGGACTTAGATGTGTGTATCTGATGATGAATTGGAGCCCATAGTGCATGACTACTACACAAAAGATGTTTAGACCTCTCAGTGACAGTTGCCATCACAGTGTCCATGACTGATGGTGATTCATTTCTAGGCCCTGGAACAAGGGCAACAAGCCGGGGTCTACGCCTGGGCTCCTTCTGAGGACCAAATGGGGGAAACTTGAAGTTTGTGTCCTAGCAGCTTGCACGTAATATCCTTTAAAGCCGGGTTAAATTATCTGTCACTGTTAAGGTGCGACACAGAATTGTTCACAGCAGGACTGGAGAGGTTCCCCCTGTATGTCAGTGTTCAGTGGCTTGGGAGACAGCTGCTTGTGCAGTGTCTGGTTTTGTGGTTGAACAGACAGCTCAATTGCTGGCATTGCTGCTTTAAGATACAAAAATGATAATCAAGCTTCAAAGAAATCTTGCATATGTGAATGAGTCAGAATTATTTTTTCTCCTATAAGCTGTTTAGTTTCTTGCATCTTATGTAGTGAAAACAGTGCTAGATCCTACTTGGTATTACCACGTTATGAGTGAAGGGACTTTTTTCATAACCTTTGGACTTCCTCAGATAGAACCACATCAACTATAATAAATTTAGAGCCTTAAAAACCTGTTGTTATGAAGACTTTAAAATAAAACTGTGCGGGCTGTGTCTGTTCAGTGGTAAGAAGCTAAAATAAGACAATGCGGAGATCTGTTGGGCTCAAAAGAAAGTTCAGGTTTCCTGCCTTCGTGATCTCCTTTCCAGAGGGAAACCTTTGTGTTTCTCTCTCAGAAACCCAAGTCCAATAAAGCACAGTTGTTGTGGCCCATCCAGTCTTACCTCCCACACAGTCTAGTCCTTTGCAATGTCTCCTGCATCACCTGTATTAAATTGTATTTGAACACAACTGCACATGGAAGGATGTCCTGACTTTCGTGTACTTTTTACTTTGAGGGATGTTCTTACCATTCTGTTTTCACTTTTAGAAAAGGGGGTGGGTTCAGTCTCATTAGTGGATGTATCTACCCTTTTAAACATTTAAAAGATTTAAATAAAAGTTATGGAAGATATCCTAAGATGTCATCCAGTACAAAAAAACAAGGTAATCTCCTGTTCAAAGTATTAAATACTGCTGTTGCAAATAAATACCTGCTTAAAGGCATGGGCAAGCTCATCTGACACATCTTTACTTGTGGCTCAATGGCAATTTAGTATGGACTGAAGCAACTTGCTTTTTATTCTTTCTCCCCCACTGCCAGGAATGTTTGGGTGGACCAATTTATGTGCTCTGCCTGCTGCTGCTCTGTAGTCTCTGCATTGCATGCTTGCTTCATCGTTTTGGGAAAAAGATCGGCCAATTCTTTTAACTGTGAAAGCGAGAGATAATTCAGATGGGACCAGATGAACCGATGCTTCATTTTTTCACTCAGATGTAAAGAAAATCTTGTTTGTTTTGTTTTGCACACTATTTCAGCATATTTTTTTATTAATAATATCTCTGAGACTATTGTTTAGGAGTCAGGGATACGTGTTATCTCATGCCTCCAAATTGTGTTGCAGCAGTTCCAGATGCACTGTTCTCAAATGCACTGTATACAGTAGAAATGTGAGGTATAAAGCTGTTTAAACTGTAGTGATACAGTTGGTTTCATCAAAATGAAAACCCAGGAAGATTTTTCTTGTAATTGTTTTTAGCTCAAGTATAATGTGCTGATTTGGAACATCAGGTAGTTTCTGTTATTAGACCATGTGAAAAAACCCTTCCATATGTGCATATAGTTTCAACTTTGTAGGTAATTTGTGGTGTTAGAAATGTCCTACGGAGATATGGTTTTGATCCCTTGGTCGTTATATTGAAGAATGCACACCTGGCTTGGTTCTCAGTGAATGACTGCAGTGTTGGAGATGACTGGAAGATGGAAATCCCCATGTGTGCTGTGATGGTGGTGGCTTCCGAAGTGAAGGCTGCCCTAGGATTCCCACGTGCGTAGGGCATTTTCACCCCCACAGCTTTTGTTCAGTGGTCAGGATCCATGGCTCTGGGTGACAAAATCCCTGGGTGACACGTGACTATTTGTACCTCTGGTATCCTATTTAGTCCTGGGTGCAGCAATCAGTTACATCTGCATCTTCAGCCCTGCTGTACCAGATCTTTCTTTTTACTTTTTGTGGCACATATCAAATCATCTCCTTAAAGGCAGCGAGGTGTTGGAAAGTCTCTCCTGCTCATGGCAGTCAGTTAATTTCTCAAGATTGTGGAGGGGATAGATTAGTTAATTGCCTGCTGAAGTATGAATTTTACTGCAAGTCAGCACGGAATAACATAGAATCATAGAACCATAGCATGGTTTGGGTTGGAACAGACCTTAAAGATCATCTATTCCAACTCCCCTGCCATAGGCCGGGCCACCTTTCACTAGACCAGGTTGCTCAAAGCCCCATCTAACCTGGCTTTGAACATTTCCAGGATGAGCATCTTGCCCATCCTTGGGCAGTCTGTTTCAGTGGACTTCTCTTTCATTTTCCGGGGTTAGTTTGGTCAAAGCAGCCTCAATAAATAAGAGTTTACATGCTAAATTTCTCAAAACTGCTCTGTATAGGGAAAGCAACCAGCACAGTTGGATTGCATCATACAGATAAGGTTCTTAGGCTCTTTTGCAATCTTTTCGTAATCATTACAACCTGACTGCAGAGTTTGGCTGGTGCGTAGCACTGGATTTATGTCATGAAAGGATAAAGTCTCTATTTATCACTCTTCACTTTTTCAGCAGGCTTTATGTTTTGTATCATCCATTTTGTTCTGCTAGATATTAGAGTACATTTTTTGGTCTGATTTCTCAGTTCACTTTTTTTACTGTTCACGAAATTCATTGTGCTCTATAGTAATTGTCTTCATGAATTCTCATTGCTATGCTCAGTGGGTAAGCTGGGCTAATGAGACCTTTTTTTTTTCATTTGAGTGAGTTTTGCTAATTGCTTTTATCACACTGTAAGGGGATTTTCTGTGGACAAAATGACAACAAAAAAATGAAGCGCTTTTGTTGGTAAGTCACCTGGCAATTCCTCATGGATCCTCAGCATAGCTGTCAGCAGACATGAGTGACTCCTTAACGCCCAGTGCCTCTAATTGCCCTTTATTTCCCCTCTGTTTTCCTTGTGTGGGATTTCTCAGTTGATGGGATGAAACTTGAAAGCAGGTTGTGATGGAGTTTATCTCCAGTCAGCAGTAGAAAGAATAAAAGAATGAAATTAGGATGGTCAACATGCATCAGGAAAAGAAATTTCATCCAGCCTCCTGTCCTGTCCTGTGATTGTGACTGATCCCTTGCCATTTCAGTTCATCCTTGTATTGTTACTTCCCTAACAGCTCAGCTCATGCCAGCTCACTTCTGCAGACCTAAGGGGTGAGGACTTCAACACTTATCCTTTACAAAGGCTCAGTGCTTTCCCAATTATCCATTTGCACCCATCTTCTTCCCTGAGTCTTGCTTACTGTTGAACATCAACCTAAGCACTCACCTGCCCTAGAATCGTATAATTATTTTCAGCATGAAGCTAGCATAAGGTTTTGTGAACTTCCCAAGAAAGTATAATTGAATGAATTTCAAGCCTCAGAAATGAGATGGCAGCTATTAGTTGAATGTATCTAAAAGGAGGCAGCCTCCATGAGTTCTGGGTCGACCTGTGCTCTGGCTTTTGAAGAAAATTTACATTGAACCTAATGGAGTTTGTTAACCAATAATTTTAACTATAGATGTTTACAAATTTCACTAAGTTTATATTAAATCAAGATATATTTGGATTATTTTGTTTTGTTTTGCTTGATGTTTTCCCCTTGAGCTCTCTTGTAGTCTCTTCTTATGTTTGACTTTGTTGAGAGTAGCTTGAAAGCTTCTTGCCTTTTCTGCCACACCTGCCTTCTGCAGGACTCCTTGCTTCACCCAGGGAAGGGATTAGAGCCGTCACTATTCTCTTCATTTATATAATTCTGTCATTGCCTTGACATCAGTGTAATCTTCTTGACTGGCTGATCAAACTGATTTTCAACAGTTTTAGACAGAGTAAAAAATTAGTGCATTTAAGTCTTCCTTGATTTTTCTGGCAGTTTCTCTGTCATTCAGTCTAGCAGTTTCATTTTTTATCTCAAATCCCTTTTGTTTTTTTCTGTGCTTCTTTCCTATAAAATATCTCACACAGCTGGAATTTTCGAACTTTTAGACCTTTAATTCTTCTGATCTCATGTCAAAGCAGTTAACAAGTGGTAACAGACCCTTATCAGACTTTGTATTATTGCAGGGTTCAACATGAATTTTTGGCCTTACTTTAGACATTTGAGATTTTCCACGAATTTCAGTAAGCCTGGGATTTTATTTTAGATATTTGCTCACACCATAGGTCTTTGATGGTAGCTGCATCTTTATCATACAGCCAAATGAAATCTCTTCTGTAAGTGGTATGTGTAGATGTAGCATTTTTGTGGTTCATAGCACATCAGTAACAACTGAAATACTATTGCAGCAAGAAAATCTGTTCAAACTCACAGCAAATCCTGCTGCTGTAGGCTTCTGAAGAGGGAGCAGTGCTCTGGTTTGCGGTCCTGTTTCTACCATGAAACAGCTTTGGATTTTGTTACAGAGGGAGGGTTTGCATTTTTACTTTGCAGGATGAAAATACACAGTAGTTAAGGGTGCTTTTGGGAGAACTGCAGAGTCTGGGTCTCTCGGTGACATTTTAAAAACCAGCGAAGTTTTGCCAACCCGGCTGCATTAGATGGGCTTGTGATTTGTCCTCCCCACCACGGCTGTGCCTGCAGAAGCCCTCCGGCAGTGGCAGCAGAGCCTGGGCATACAGGGGGTTGTCGTGGTAGCTCTTCCTGGTTGAGGAGCCACCTTAGCATGTCTGTTTGAGACATGTTTGCTCACATGGAATTTACTGATGATTAGGGCAGACCAGGCCATACAGGAAGAAGTGGAAACCTTAATGCTAAAGACATGCAGCCTGACCATGCACAAGTTCTTGGCTTTTGCTGGACTTCACTATCTCACCATCCTTACATGTGGCGATTTACCTCACTGTGTAAAGGATAATACTTGCGAATTTTAGTTGGGATTCATAGAAGTTCCCTTGCATTCTGATTCATTGAATTGCTGAAGTGATGGCTCTTTTTAAGTCTTTTAATAGCTTCTGGTTTTAGTGGGACTTGAGCTTCTAAGTGGAGCAGAAGCTAAAGTTTTTTGACAGATCAGCACTTTCATGCTGAAGCAAATGTGAATTTCTGGTTTGCTGGTATGATACGGAAAACAGAGCAGTATTTCTTCTCCTTAGTGCTATTAATTTCTGGGGGGAGAATGTGGTTCTAATGTTATGCTTTGAACAGAATTTCAAAGTTCGTAGAGGATGAGACCACTTCTTGTCGGTAACTGAGGTTACTTAAAAATAACACTTTCCCTTCCATCTACATATCCATGCTGGATGACAGCTTTCAAGGCTGGGACTGGTTCTAGGTTTCCTTTTACATGCAGGGCCACATATGTTTGATTTTGTGGATTGCATGGAATTTTAATGGCCACGTGGCCCTGATCCTGAGGCAACCTTTTTTCTCATTTGTAAAACTGTGAAACAGTTACTGATTTCTCAAACTCCCTCCTGGGTCTGTAATGCTATCAGCTGCCTGTTGCTGGACAGAGTTGGCATTCTCACTTCTGCTAAACCCAGCCCTTATTTTTCTTTCCATGAGCTGGCACGCTTGTACTTAACCACATTGGCTAACGAGCCCGATCTGGTGTTTCCCTGTGGGATACTAACCTTTTAAAAGCAATCTGAAGCTTGTTCCCCTTTCATGAAAAATTTGGGGAGATGTAATTCTATTGACTTGCACAGAACAAAAGTACTCTGTTTGAGTCATTGAGAAGGCTGAAGCCTTTAGAGCCTTTTTGCAATTGTAAACAATAAGGTGCACAGTCAAGGACTTCTGTCTTCCAGCTATGAACCAATCAGATGTGAATTTTCTCTAACCATGATGATGAAACTAATAACATAGTTGCTAAATGTCACCAAGTGGCATTTGAGCCACAAAGATTTTCTGATGTTACAGCTTTTTTTTGTTTGTTTTGGGCATCTAGAAACTAAGATAGAACTTCTTTAACAAAATCCATCCTGAGTTTGTGAGAGCTTCCCAGGAGAAGCTCTTCATGTAGCTTTCAACTGAGCAGATTGTTACTATCGAATTTTTAAGAATTTCCTCCTGTCACTTTAGTACAATATAGTTCCTTCTAGTATGAACAAAATTCTGTGGGTAGTAAAAATGATGGGCTTTTCCTATTGTGAAATGTGCCTTTGTTTCTGTGCACTTCTTCCCACAGAAACCAGCTGTGAGGGGAGAAGGGAGGTAGGCTGGCGGGGATCCCACCACGGGGTGAGTCACGGGACCCAGTCAGTGTCTGGGAAGCAGTCTTTGTCCTACTCTGCAGACAGAGCCACACTGAGCTTAATTTTTAATTTTTTTTTTGAAAGAAAGGACATTTGCCTCATCAGTGATTCTATTTATGCTATTGCAGTCATGAAGAGTGTGAGTCCTCTGCTGTGTTTTTCCTTACCATCAGGAATATCACTTCTCCTAAAGCTGATGTTCAATCCTGAACTAGCCGCTTCTACTTCAACTTTAAAATCATTCATTTTTTAGGCAGTTTTTCCTAAAATAATGAGGACTGAAGTAAATGGGAAAATAACTCCAGGTGTACAATGAGAAAGGTGTAGGGTAGGTATTTTTATTGGGGTAGAATAGGTGGTAAAGCTTTTGGGAACAAGGAGAGCTCATAAGAAGAGAATGGCAGACTGAAAACCCCAGCTATCATTTGATTACTATCAGACTCAAACATTGCTGCAGTCTTAGCATGCTAATTAACCACAACTGATACATTATGGATGCTTGTAAATAAGCAGTTTTCCTTCAACTCCTGAAGATACTATTTTAGATGCTTTTTTTTTTTTTAAGCTTTGCATTCATTTACCTGTACTGTTTGGTGTCAAAAATACTGATAAATGTTTCATGATTTATATCTTCTATAAAATATCAAAACACAGGCCTTGTCAGCCTACAGCTTTATGACAATAACTTTTAAAAGAAAAAGATCTCTTTTTTTTTTTTCCGTAAAACTGATTTCCATTGGTTGCCATTTTCTTTAGTGTCAATTACCATTTGTTATCAATTCAGGCACTTGGAGATCTTTCTGTGAAACTGGAAGTGCAGTCAACTTCTTTAAAGTGAGTCTGTTCCGTATAAATGTATTGAAATGTATGTGTTTTCAGAGTTCACTTACGATATTCTGAGTTTGCATTTTTCCCTTTTTTTTTTTTCTTAAACCACAAAACGTGTTAGGGGAACCAAACTGTAACCAGTCTTTGGCTTTTTTTCAGATTCATGATTTGACTCCCCAGCCTGACTATGGTGCTGCAGCTTTGGCAGTGCTGGAATCATGCTGTATGTATGCTGTATTGATGATCTCTAAACCATGTCATCTGTGGCGGACTGTGCTGATTCTTGGTACCCGAAGGTCATCTTGACTTTGCTACTGTAGCGATGCCTCATTGGGACACAAATCACTTTTACTTCAACACTGAAATAAAAATGCTGAGTGTTCACCACTAAATTTCATGGCAAAATTCAGTTTATTATTGCACAGTCATATAGTGTTGTCAGGCTGATTAGTCAAGAGTTTGGTGAGCAGTTAGTCCACTCTTGGGGTTCCACACTTTGTGTCATCTGCCATGCTTCTCAGCTTTGTGTGTGAGAGCACCTGACATACACATCTCCCTAGAAAGCGTAGCTAGTTCCTTACCCTCCTGCTAATGCCAGGGGTACTGTGAGGATCCAGCCTGGTTTTCATGTCCTTTGCACTATTTTTAGACTGATAGACTTTGCAGACTTCACTGAAGTTGCCCATTTACATCAGGGATTTGGTGTATGCTGGGTGCATCTGGCTTCAGCAGAGCAGGGAGTGCCTCCCTTGCTCATCAGGGAGCATCCTGTTGTATAAGGAGGTTTTTAAATTTTTTTTCTAAGTAATTAGAAACTTTTCAGTGTGGAACTTTTATACAACATAGGATCACTTGGCTTTTTTTGTGGATGAAAATGTCTTTCTCCTAAGCAGGAGTAACAGAAGAAGGTTGATACAGTATTAAGAATACAGTCATTTCATCTTGTCTTATTAAAAGTGATGACTGCAACAATAATTTATACATTTTTTAATCAGGAAAGAATATGGAATAAAGACCTTCAGGCAACTTGTTTGTAATTCCCCTAAATGTACTCTGCCTCACATAAAATTACTGCAAGAAGTTGATAAGTCTTTTTTGCTCCGCAAAATCAAAATGAAAATTGCTTTCCATTTTTTCAACCTGGTTCTTCTGCCAGATTTGTTATGTTGGGAACATGATGTGGTGAAAAAGGCATCTGTAACCTCAGGCTCTCAAGAAAAGGCCCATGTTTTATACATTATTCTCTTCTCTTCGATGGATACCTTCTAGGAAATGTCTTTGTTAGTTGTTCTTTTTTTCCTGTACAGAAATACTGCTTCAACATGTTCTGTGCTGAAATGTCAGCGTTGTGCTGTTGTGTAGGTGGTAGTATGTATTATACACAGTTTTCAAAACCTGAATAATCAGTGATGTGCATGACTTTGCCAGGGAAAACAAATGGCTGTGTCATTTTGATTTCGGTATATCAAGAAAATGTAACCTATAAAAGTTAATTAGCATTCTTCCAGAAGGGGGTTGTTTAACTAACATCTTTATTTCCATGTTTTCAGTTTTGTCAGAAGTTGGAGGGGAGTGTTTTATTCTGTTGCTAATATATACCCATAGATTTGCAGAGTATTTCACGGAGTTTTATCTACCATGCATCTGTCCTTCATTTCAGCAAACAGCTAGATTTTTCACTCACTTGAACAACCACTTAAATCCACTGAAAAATTTTATTCACTCTTTCATGTGATTTTTTTACATAGTTTTTATAAATAAAATTCCTTGAGCCTGGTGGTGTTCACGTTATCTATCAAAATGAGGTTTTGCCCGCGATTTTAACAGGAGAAATCCTATCATTTGTCATTGAAATCCTGACCATCTGCATCACTGGTCACTGCAGTGAGTTGATGTTTCTCCACCTCTCATGGATTTGGTTCTCTGGTAGGCTCAGTTCTTCCCGTTCATCCTGGGTATTACTGTCATTTGGCTCTATTGAATGCACAAAAGTTTCTGGTTTGAAATGAAACTGAAGTTTGGGCACCCATAATACTGAATGAATCTCACTTTATTTTCCTGTAAAACTCTGCAATTCATTAGCCTTTCTCCACCACTTTAGAAACTAACTCTGAGAAGGTGTAGCTATTTGCACACCAGTATTACATAACTGTGTGCTAAGATAAGCTATAAAAATTTGACAACAGGTTTCTCATACACTAACTGGTTTGATAAACTCTGTATACACTAAGGTCTTCCCAACACTGAAAAATCAAAGATGGATAAAATTTTCCTTTCATAGTAAAATTACATTAGTAGCTTTACAAATATTGTAGAGGTGGAGGTTTTATTCTGGGTATTACTTTTGGGTGCTAATATTTACAAAAAGTGTTTTAAGAAGAACCAGTTAATAGGCAATTCTTATTCTTATTTTATGAGGCCCTTATAGAAAACATAATCCTTAGAAGCCAGATTCTCAAGCCTGCTGAGGTACACTTGCCGTGTATCAAACCCTGCTTTAAATGCTGAAGTAAAGATAGTCTTGTGGATAACTTGGCTTCTTTTCCACTGTTCTGTAAATACACACTTAAGACTTTAATTTGGGAGTCAACTGTGATGTTGTGTTACAAAACTATATACTGAAATGTTTGGTGTCCTTTAATGCAAAGCCTTGATGGTGGCTTGTGCAGAGACTTCAGCATCGTAATTGCCGATGAAACCACCTCTCCTCCTTCCTTAACCGAGCCACAGGGAATTGGAGACCTCTAGGGCTGGCTGAAAAAGTGATCAGGGCAAATACTGGAAAGATAGTGGGATTTTTTAGTGACAGTGAGGGAGAACTGAATAAATGGTGGCAGGGGAAGGGGCTGGGGGCAAAGGAGTTTGACAATTAACGGTAGATAGAAGACCGAATGGTAAATAAAGTGCTGTTATTTCTGCCTTGCTATTTTTCAGAAGACATTTCTGTGTTGCGTCATTATGATTAGGCCTATTCTGAGCATAAGGTGTTTGATTTTGTCATCTTTTTGATTAAAAATCCAAGAGTCTGGGAGAGCATCTACTCTGACCCTTTTCTAGGAATGAGCCTTAGCATTTCACTTGGTGGTCCAATGCCGTAATGTCTTTGGAGAATATACATCTTCCAGACCATCCCTGTGGCTTTCCTGGAAGCCAGATCCTTTTGTTCTTCATCCTCTTGTTTAAAATACCATGTTTATAATAAGGGTTTGTTGTTTCCCTGTCACTGGTGGTTGCTATGTGTTTCTCTAAGATGAAAGCCTGCTCAGTTTTTTCATTTGTCTGAATTTTTGCAAGCTTCTTCATTTACCTGTGTGGTGGTTGATTCCCTTCCCTCTTTAGAGATAGTGTCTTTGTAAGAGGTTTTTTTTGGGTTAAAGCCATGTTTATGTAGGATTGAATTCAAGCCCCCCTTGGCTGATAACTAATACCCTTCCCCATATTTCCAACCCAGTATGCTTTCATAGAAAGTTTAGCTTTCCTTTTATATTTTTCACTGTTTCTTAAATGCTTGTTCTGATTTTAATCCTACCAACCATGTTTTGAATTTTTTCCTGTGAGGGCTCCAAATGCGCATTTGCAATAAACTGACTCAGGGCCTGAGAGATGTAGTTACAGAGGATTATTAACTGCAAAAGAGAATACCCGTTAGAAGTAAAGTGTGGACAGTATAATCTTTAAAGTAAGACTGTATTTTTCATTATAACCATAGAATATCCCTTTCTGACCTTAGTTTTTATTAGTAAATGTTGTTTTCAGTTCTTTACTGACCCAAGTTGTATAGTTTTTCAGACTTTGGCACTTTGGCTAATAGAAATACAAATTCTCTTGAAGAATTCTAAATTTCATTTGCATTTTCTCTTTCTAATTTTGCCCTCCTGAGCTACAACTATTAGGCTTCCCTGTTGCATTTGGAAAATGTTCTTTAAAGTGTTGACTTTGGAACTGTCCATGTTGGACATAATCCAGGACATGGTTACTGATTACTGCAATACCAGCTTCCAGCCCAGTGATTTATTACATCTCTGTATGTCTGCATAGTTACTCTATCTTGAACAGGGTATCTCTACTGATGATAAGAGGTGAAAACTCTAATGGTGTTTTCTGACTGTCTGCCGGGCACCCAAAGGAAAGCCTCTTCACAGCAGAATAATTTTATTTCACATACTGGATGTGCCTGAGGATGAGTGCGTCCCAACAGTGTGAGAAGAGCTTTACTAATGATGCAGTTTCTTTATCACCCCTTCATCCCCAAACTACTCAGATGCAGAGCTGTAGCTATGAAACTACAGTGAAACTGGGCAGTACTGTGGCTTCATTGGGCCATGGGATCTGCAAACTACACACAGCCATGACCCTCCACCGCCTCTGATGCAGAGTCCAGCATGAAGAACCAGCTTGGGAACCCAGCTGGGTGTTGAGGGCACAGAGCAAGCACAGAGACAGCCTTCAGGAGCTCTCAGACACGTCAGCATCTGCCCTGCTGATTGCCAGAGCCTGTTCTGAGCTGTGCAGTTCCAGTGCTTTGCGCTGCCCTCCAGCTTCATTGAGCTTCAATGGTGGGAGCCAGGGAAACTGTAGTTCTTGCAAATGAGACTTTGCTTTTCTATTGATACTGTGTAATATATGTAATTTAACCATCTCTTTCAATCTCTTTTGAACTTTCAACTCTAGGGAATAGGTGACATTGGAAAAGTACTCAGAGCTCTATATTTTTGTCTGCTTTGCACTGTAGTATCCTAATGCCAGATATAATAGGAACAACTATAAGGCAAACTCAGTAATTTCATTTAAGATCTTAAATGATGTGGAGATTTGGTGAGGAAGAGGATGAAAGACTGTTTCCAAGGTCTGGAACTGAGAATAGCAAGAATGGGTGGAAGGATGGGGAGCATGCCAGTGCCAGGATAGGCAGGCAGGAGAAGAGTGTAGTGCAGCTTATGGGATAGACCAATTCTTTGTGGGCATGGAGAGGTTAGTAAAGATTTGAACAGTAGCAAAGTTGAAAAATAGTGTCTCATATGCACAAGTATCTCTGAAGGTGGGGTAGACTTTTGTGTATGGGTTTGGGAGAAGGTGGAGGATCTGGAGATAGGAGGAAGATAAACACTCAGTCATTGTCTCAGACTTCCTACAGGCTTGGATTGTCTGAAAGTACTTTGGAAAAGCCCAAACAGACAAATATTTGTGTGGTGAGGACACGGGGTGGACAGGAAGATGTTTAAAAAGGCCTGAGAAGATTTATGTTCCGTTTAGTATCTTTTTCTTAAAATGGTGAATTATGAAGGAAAAATTTGCAGCAGAATATTAATATGGGGACACCATGGACCTTTGGTTGCTTTTGCATTAGCACAGAATATGTTTAAAATTTCTGTCTCTCTAGACACATTTCCACATTCTGGGGTATTGTCATGTTAGAGGAGAAGATGAGATCTTGCTGTGTTTGAGTCTGAATGAAGAATTATCAAGAAGATATCAGAGAGGAAAACAAAAGAGGAATTTCAATAATATGGCAAACACTTTTCTGGGCTAAATGTTCTATTGTATGCAGTTAGTGACCTCATCAAAAAAACCCCAAAGTTCACATTTCCTTTGCCATATAGAAAAAAATTATGATTTCTCCCTAAATAAATATTCATTACAGTATTTTGTACAGTTCATAATGTCATTTTACCTCAAATAATGATGAAAAATGGAGAGATAATATATATGTGTGTTAATGCCAAATGACATGAGCTTCCCTTTAAAAAGTTTTTTGGAAAAAACAGCAGACTTCATCCCCTCCAGTACTGAAAGAACTGGAGCTATTGCTCTATATAAAAATTATAAGTGACTATAAAACTTGTCTATATGAATTAACTGCATGAAATTAATTCCACGAGAAAGGGTTAATATGTCATTATTACAATAATTACAAGTCTTGGAAAAAGAAGCATTGCTAAGTGAGAAAAAAAGTGTTGCATTCAGTTCAAGCTCTTTTTGAGAGGTTGCATTTATTTTTTTGAAACTATTCTAAATTTTGCTTCTGTAGTTCTGCTGTATTTCAGTGTGAGGATGAAAAACATACCTTCCACAATGAACCCCTACTGTAATAAGAATTACAGAAATGGGCAATAGTGCCTTTGTACTTCTATAGAAGTGTAACACTTATTTTTATCTACCTATATATATATAATATTTAAAACTAGTCCTTTCTCTCTTGTCAGTGTGCTGTGCCATATGGTGCCGAGCAACATGCCAGATGATAAAAATATTCCTAGAACATATGATATCATCAGTCAATTCAAGAGGGGTGAAACTTCTTGACCAAAGCATTTGTGGCTTTGATACATTTTCCTAGGTGTAAAGTGTATATTTTGAAATGATGAAGTGTGTCCAAGAGGTCTCCTTTGAATTTGCATAAGCAAATTATAAAATACCGTCTTAGAACATTTTGCTTGTTAAAAAACGTGGAAACTAAATACATTTTGTTTTAACAAAGGAATTCATGGCAAAGTAGCACTTCTTTTCATAGCAAAAAATGATTCACTACCTTCCTTTCAATATATATTTGTGATTGCTCTGGTGTTGGAACCATGCCACAAAGAATGGCATCTCTCCATCTCCCTTCTCCACTTGCAGGGAAGTCAGAACATAGTGCTCGGTCAGAGGATGTTCGTGTTTGGTGCACACTGCTATCTGTACACAATGGGGAGAAGACCATGTGTCCCCGGGATAAAAAACCCCAAACATGACAATATTAACTATTGTTGTTTTCTACCAGAATAACTGAAGTAACAGAAGTTACTCTGATGTTGATTCTGGGGTTTACTTACTTTCTGTTGAGCCTGTTTCTTGTTTTTATCTGTTTGCACAAAACGGTGAAAAAGAGAAAATGAAGTGTTTTTCCTTGGCAGCGGGAGTTGTGGTCAAGTGGCCTGCTCCAGGGAAACGGTGAGTCTTTCTTCAGAAAATACTCCCAGGATGCTACAAAGTAAATACAAGACATGACGAGCTTTAGGGACAAAAATGCTGCAGGAAAAGTGGCCTTTGTAGTGGGCTGAGTGATACATACTGCAAATAACAAACTTACAGGCCAGAAGTGCCTACACAGCCTCTGTTCGTAGCTGCCTGCCAGTCCTCTGTTCATTTTGTCTATGTCATGGGAGGAATATTAAGGAGAAAAGTCTCAGCTTTGAGTTAGGACCTAAAAACTGTGCTAGTTGATTCACTGGTATCATGTCTGTGTCACTGGACTCTTTCTTCCTGCTTGTCTTCCTTCATCTATTTCCTTACAGTGTTTGCATTATATCTGAGAATCTCCTTAGTTGTCAGGTCTCAGGTTCCTGGGTCCGTATTTATTTTTGACTCACCTTAAAAGCTAAGCGCGTATTGTAGCATTCTTGTTCTGTATTCCCTGTTTTCAGATTTCCAGTCCTTAAGTCATCCTCACTTCCCCTCCTGTCAAATATGTGTTAGGGACTGACCTATTTGTGGTCAAAAAAATGCCTTACAAGAATTCTTGAATATCCCGGAATTAAAATCTTAGTTACACAAGGCATGGTTTAAAAGAAAGTGTCTGGTCTGATTGGAAGAATCTAATTTGTAGAATGAATGAATGGATTGGGCCTGAACGAAAAATAGCATTCAGAAGTGTGGTTAAAAATCCGTTTTGCACATTGGTGAGGCTCAAACCTCTGATGTTGCAGTCTCACTAATTTTCCAGTCATCCATCAAATTCCCAGAGAGATAGATTGTGTATTTATAACTAAAACCATGAAAAAAACGTGTATGTGATACAAAGGAAGATATTTTTTTTTTTGCACAATGTGAAGAGGGGAAAAAAGGCTTCATAGTAAAATTTATAAAACAGGAAACAAAATGTAAATGCTGTTGTAAATTATTGTCTTTGTACCAGCAAGTGTGCTGTTGATGTAATGGAAAAAATGCAGTCTATACTTTCAGTCTATACTTTTCACCCTTTCCTTGTTGTGAGTACTCTTTTACATATTTAGTGGTTCTCCGTAACAAGATCTTTAAACCCGTTAACCCGTCAGCAATTTGCTTTTACAGGTTAATATACTTACAAATTATTTTGTAATAGAATATCCTCATTAAAGGGTAGATTTATTAACAACTCCCCCTCCACAACTCCTCATTTTTTCCTTTGAAACCACGATGTACCTATTTTAGTGCTTTTACAGTGACCAGTTAGTTTGACAAAAGGAGTGCTTTGCCTTGTGCTTGAACTTGTAACCTTTTGAGTGTCTCCAGAGGTACATCACACCACAGACATTTTAATAGCTCAGACGCTGAATTGTTGTTCAGGTTTTGAATGTTTAATGCAGAACTAAATGGGGTGCAGATCCAGAAGCTAGATTATATCACCTTTTAGGATTTGTGGTTCTTTTCTGGAGAGCTGTGTTTACTATGCCAACATTATTTGCTCAGAGCTACTGCTTACAGCTGTTCTTTTCGTGGAGTCAGACTTGTTGTGCATCATTTATGAAACAAAACACATGACTTTTTTCCATGTATGCATTTGACAATATAACCACAGAACCACAGAATCAGCCAGGTTGGAAGGGACCACAGTGGGTCGTCTGGTCCAGCCTCCCTTCCCAGGCAGGGTCATGCCAGAGCACATGGCACATGACTGTGTCCAGGCAGTTCTTGAGTATCTCCAGTGATGGAGACCCCACAACCTTTCTAGGCAATCTGTTCTGTTGCTCATCTGCACAATAAAGAAGTTCTTCATGTTCAGGTGGAACTTCTGTGCATGAGTTTCTGCCCGTTGCCTCTTGTCCTTTTGCTTGTCACCCACTGTTTATATACTTAGGCACATTAATGAGGTCCCCTCTGTCACTGGGCCCGCTCCAGGCGCTCCTTGTCTCTCTTGTACTGTGGAGCCCAGAACTGCACACAATACTCCAACTGTGGCCTCACCAGGGCTGAGTAGCGGACTACTAATTCAAACTTTGAAAATGCAGCCGTCCCTCTAGTATTATTTCTTCTCCAAACCAAGATCAGAGGTACAGATTCTGTATAAGCCTGTGGTTTAACTATGGGTATGAACTTGTCCTTTGCCTGCAAAGTCTGAATACATTGCTGAGGTCTTCTTAAGCCAAGGTGATCAGGGCAAATGATGCAATCATTTTGCAAATAATGTTGCAAATGTGATCCACTCCTCTCAGGAAGACAGAAGTAGCTGTCTATATTTAAAAGCGAAAGACCTTAAATGATTTCTTGGTGGGGTTCAGATACCTAAAAATATTCTTTATCACTAACTTTAGGCTGAACTAGGCCAGTATGTCAGAGCAAAAGACATGTATGTGATTAAGCGCTAACATGATCTATGCTCCATCTACTTCAAAAAAGAATAAAGCAGTACTTAGTAATGTCATACAGTCATCTTTCACCTCCTTTCTGAGGATCTTGTCATCCCAGTAATTTGCGGCTAGACAGCATTATTGTCCATAACCCACTGATGAGGGGAATGCGGCGTGGATTGAGACTTTAGAGATGCTGTTAAAGGAAGTGAATGGGTTCTGAACTAGCACGGGGCCCAGCTGTGCAGTCACAGTTAGATACCACAGGAGCCATGTCTGATCCATTGCCAATCCATGGCAATCCCATACATTGGATCAGATAATGGGCACTGGCCTCCACGTCCTGACATTTATTAATTTGCTGTCTTATTATTGTAACCTGCAGACCATCTCAATTAATTCTCAAGAAGAACCAACACAATGGGAAGAGAACCTCTATCTAAACAAGTAGGAGTTAATGAGGCTGTGTGATGATGCTCCATGCAGCTCTGGGGCAGGAACCTGCCTGTAGACCATCTCAGCTGGTGCCCTTCTTGTGTAAGCTCAGCTAGGCTGCCTCTGGGCTGCAGCTGGATTATTTGTATATAATGCACCTAAAGAAAGCAAATCAGGCACAGTTTGCCATGGTATTATTACTTTTTAATGTTTGTGAAGCAGTTAGTAAGCCTTCTCAACTTTCGCACATGAAATATGCTCAATGGAGCTCTACACTCTCCTGAGTGGTGAAGAGTAACTGGAGACAGAAAAGCTCAGAAGTTATAGGCAGTGGTGAAAGGGATTTGTGGGCCCTTATAATGTTGAATACTCATTCTCATAAGAGATCACATTTTTAGAAGGTAGAGAAGCACGGTTATGAGCACGAAAATAAGCAGGTTTGTATGGGTTAGTGCACTTGGTTCACTACACAAGCAAATGCATAATTCAGTACCTAATTACCTCTCTTGAAGTGTAGTTATGCTATGCATCCACCCACTTGCTATAAACCTGAATGAAGATATAAGCTGCATATAGGTTGTTTACATTGCAAATCTCTGCCTCTTTTAGAAAACCCAACTTTTACTCTCTTCATATGAGCAGCTCAGAGGATTTTAAGAATTCATCTTAACAGGAAGCAGATGGTTTCAGAAAGCTGAAATGGAGAAGGAAAAGGAAGAAGTTGAACATCAAAGCTAAAATGTATAACATTAAGTGAAAGCTACCATGGTAGATTTTTTTGTGTTTGAAGACAGGGGATTACACCAATTAGTTTTGTCCTGCTATGTAAGTAAAAAGAAAGTGCTAAAGATGTTTTTAAAGAGATTACTTTTTTTTTTTTTAATCTGGGAGATGTTCAACAATAAATTGCAGAGGTTAGCATTCTTTCTTTGGTTGTCTGTCTCACTAGGAGATGGTGTCTGGTGGCTATACCTATCTTTTCCCTAGCACAACCACTTGCAAAACCCCATGTTTCCTCACTGTGCAAGACCCTGGGGGCTCTTGTCTTAGTGCTAAGGTGAACGAGGCCTTTATCTCCCAGGCGAGGGAATGCAAAATTCTCCAGTGTCAGCAAGAGAGCTGTGTCTTCCTGCTCAGTTCAGCCTCCATCTCCAAAGATATGTCCTGCCTCTATGAGACTCCGTGGATTAAGGAACTTCAAAAGGACACTTAACAGTCCTACTGCGAAAATCAACAGACTGTTTTAAATTTTCAGGAGGAGTAATTTTCTCTTTCAGCATCAATATTTCCTTATTAAAAGGAGAGGACAAGATTTAAATATAGCATAAAACTTCCAATACTGTGTAGTATTTCTTGGAGGACTGTGTTTGCTATGTTTATTTGCCTCAGGGGTAACACTTTTTTATGTACATTGTGAGGCTCAATAGTCTGGCAGCGGCAGCGCTCAGAGTGCTTTTCTTGATACTGTGCATCTGTCTCTGTTATGGTATCTATAGCAAAGTTGGTAGGGAAGAAATAGATATTGAAGATGTCTCTGGACTCAGTTTTTCAGTGTTGCTGTAGTTAGGTTTTTCAAAGGGTTGTGATTAATTTTTTTGTAAGGGAAAATACCAACCTTTTTTGCTTGTGGCTGTTCTTAAAGAAAGAGTGATGAAAAATTCCCAGAGGAAATTTTTCTGTAAATAGTGTGAGGATTAATTACTGCCTATTGCTTCTACATGCATAAATAATCTTTTTGGGCTTGTGTGGGAAGGATCACGTGTGCTTTATTAATGATCAATATTTGGTCAACGTTACTTTTTTTATTATTTGAAATTTTTTTTTTTCTATTATGAACTCTTGGTCTCATATTAAGAACCAGAGGTAATTAATGTGAGTATAGTCCATATTTTTCATATTTGACAATGTCACTACTGTCATTATGTTTTTTACACTGAAAGTTCATCTTTAAGTAGATGATTAAGTATGATGGGTGTATCTTCTCCTTTCCACCTTCATTTCTACAGGCGCTGACTTCCAGTGGCTACATGATGCTGCTGCTGTCACCTGTGCTGTGTGAACTTCCAGAGCAGAGCCTCAGCTTCTCAGTAGAAAAAGATTTCAAAACAGGCTGCTATAAATTGCAGTGATGAGAGAATATTCAAATTCCCAGATAGGGGGAGCATTGATTGTGAAAGAAAGCTTTTGTTCTTTAAACTTCGCTCATGAGCGGGTGATTCCATTTTAAAAATACTCCACTCCAGAGATATTTCTTTTTGTTCATCCTCAGAAAGTTGATGTTCACAAACCAAAAGCATTAGGCAGCTACCTAGCTGCAGTAGCAGAAGCACCATTAGTGTGCACCTCCATAAAAATGTAGCTATTGATTATTATTACTGGGGAATAATATGTATCTGTACGTATTCTCTATATCTTTCTGTGCTGTGTAGAGAGAGATATCCAGAAAAGGGCTAGCTATCCCCATGGCTTATTAAGACCTATGCCTTCTGTTGCTTTTCTTCTTCAGAGGTTAGCCAGGGATACAAATAAGAAAAGAAAATTATTTCCTCAGTGGAATTTTTTGTTCAGATTCTCCTCTAATCTATTTATATGCCTGTTCAGAGTTTTTTACCTGTAGCTGTTCTACAGTTTCTGAAGAAAACTTCAGCTAGCTTGCAACTTGCTTCAAAGGCTGATGAAAACTTAGACTGGAATGTTTCCAAGTTGGAAAGTCATTTTCTGGTGACTACAGAAAGTCATAGCATTGTTGAAGAAGGTAAAGAGTAGTATGTTAGTCTTGCATTAGCACAGGACTGTACCTAGTGAATATCGATTTTAAATGGCAAGAGCAATGGCTTAATTATGCATTAAGTCTTTGGCTCTTAGTAGCACTTACGAGTGGATCTGGGCAAGTTCTCACTGAAATCACTGCTAAAATCAGTGTCAAGGTTGGACAGCCTGACCCTTAGGTCTTGTTTGTGTGATTAGGTGGTTAGCTTGTGCTCTGGATGCTTTCCTGTCCTTGAGTGCCCACATGGAGAACTGAACAGGAGTAATTGTTCTGTTTAGAGTTCATAGCCTAATTTGTTCATATCAACTGCACAGACAGGTTCTGAAAGCTTTTGAAAACAGCAGCAGTTAGCACTGGCTTATGCTGGGGTCAGGGCTGGCCCCATCTAGCCCGAAAGAAACAGTGGTAACTTCGTTGTCTGGAATGCCATTCATCCCCAGAGTCCAAGGGTAAAATCCTCTCTGGATTGAACTCCTCCTTCTTGCACTTTGAAGCAGTTTGTGTCCTTGGATTTTCCAGGAGAGGAGCATTTCCTTTGTTCCTTTTATTCCTTCTTGTGGGTTATATTTGATTGTGGTTGGCGTAAATAATACAGAGAGCCTTCCCCAAGATTCATCTGACTGCATGTACAATTAGGGGAGGGGAGCAGTTCTAAAGCATGGTTCATCTCATTTTAAGTAAGGCTAAAACAGATTAGACAAATTGCAACTCAAAAGGAGATGGCTAATCCAGATGTGTCCTTGTGTGTCTCTACCAGAACTGGCCACATGTATCTAGCCAGGACTTTGTTTTTCTTGCTACTCTTAAAAACTGTTCGTTCTGGTAGCACATGTGCACAGTGTTTCAAACTGAATTAAAATTATCCAGGAAATTTGGTATCCAATGAATTTTGCAAACACTTTTGTGTTTTTCTAAGCTCTCCTGAGGATAAAACTCATTTTGTGTGAATGTCCCAAGTACAATTGCGTCTTGATTTGTAACAGCTGCTGCAAAAAAAGAAGTCTTTTACATTAGCAATTCTGGGCAGACACTCAGATTTTAAACTCTGGATTGCTCTATTCTTTCTCCTCCACTTTCTCAAGGGACCAGTGAATAAAAAAAAAAAAAATAAAAAAAAACCCATTGGATACGTGTAACATATTGTGCAAACCAACAGGCTTTGAGCTTTCTGGAGGGATGCAACAAGTACATGGCAATTGGAAATCTAATTTGGACACATGATGTTATGAGACAATTTAAATGAAGAGAGAAATTTAAAATTTCATTTAAAATTTTACTGGTGCAAATACTGTTTTAAAAAAAAAGAGTTTCTTAGATGGTCAGTAGAGGGCAGGCATATTTTATTTCTGAAGAACCTTTGCCCGCTACTATGTGCAAAGAATATTTGTTCTATCTTCAGATTTGAGGAGTGTAAGTCTACTTTGTCATATCACTGTGATATAAATCAGCAGTAGTAATTTAAAAAGACATTGTCAACCCCTTTGAGGAGCTAAATGTCCATTTTAAAGCAATTGGAGGATATGAGTTATGACTGCAAGCATTTAATTTCTGTGTTTAGATTGTAAAAACCATGGCATAAAAAACCTGAAATATTGCCTCTACCAAGTACTAGATAAGAATCATTTCTCTGCTGAATTCTGTAAAATGCAGTAGTTCTTTCTGATGTGAACTACTATATCACTAATGGTGTGGAAACACACTCTTGAAAGTCACAATTGTTTAAATCTTCAGCTCGGTAACAGAGATTCTTCTTGAAGATCTGACTAGCCAAGCGACTTTAAACCTAAAGGAGCAATGCTTCTTTTAATTTCTACCTGCCTTCCTCTGTAATTGAAACAGTGTTTGTATTTCAGCTGGACAGAATACCTAACAGGTTCTGAGTACAGGGTAAAATCAGTGTCATATCTGATTAACTCAACAGAAAAAATTAAAGCGGACTTAAAGAAGCATTTATTCTGAATGAGCTCATTTTTCCCCAAATACATTTTAGCCCTGAAACAAAATGTAGACAGGGTCTTTTCTGGAAATACATTAATACAAACACATCTCTAATATTGTTATGATATACCGCATTAAAAATCTTGTAGTGAGATTTATTCTTAAAGAGAATGAATGATAAAAAAAATACATGTTGATTGTGTAAAAGACCAGAAATTTCTTTTTACCTGTGTATGAGTGTGCATACTCATATATGAACTCTTATTTGTGTTTATAATCAAACTTGCTACAGTGAAGCTACACATTTAAGTAGCAGTAACGTGAAACAAGGGTGGTGTTATCTACCATTTCTTTCTGTGACTTGACAGTTCCATTTTTTTCTGGCAAGGTTGATGTTCACATAGACACCTTTAATTAGGATCAAAAATAGTTTGAAGATTTGTCCCAAAATATGCAGTTTGCATTCACTTTGTCCTCTCTGTATCCGTCAATAGAAAATCTTTGTTAGATTTCACAACTCTTCTAGCTAGAAGAAGTGAATGCTCTGAAAGATGTTGGCTACCAGCTACAGCTTCATAGGCTTTGGAATTCTGAGTTTGGGTGCCGCGTTTCCTTCATTATGAGCATGACGTGCGTGACTGAGGTGCCGAGGCCCTCAAATCGCACCTGCAACTGAAAATGAAACCAAGTTTGTGGGATTACTTTTTCTTCTTTTTAAAGAAAAGCCGTGGCCTTCCAGGCAAGGAGCGGAATTTTTATGCTACTCATGCCTTCCAGATGGTCTCTGGGATTAGTTTCAGTTTTTCGTTCTAGAAATTAATGGAGGTCCATATTTTTGTGCAATCCAGCTAGATACTGAGATAATGAATCTCTGTAAGAAATGAAAGCTGATTGAAGAGATGCAAACATTAGAACCCTCAAATGATTTCAATCAAAAATGGGCTTGCTATCATGTGGGTACATGTTACTAAATTAACTTCAATTTTATCTACTTGTGTCTTCATTGAAGTCATCTAGGCAGATGGAAGAACTGGCCATATGCGGCCTATATCATATACAAAATTTGCAGGATATACTTTATTCTAATCTTGCACTTAACTCCTAAGTGATCTAGTGTTATGTTTCCTATGAAATACTAAATATAAAATTGGAACGTTCTGCTTTATGCTTTTAGGTGACTGGATTTCACAGCACTCAGACTGGATAGAAAATCTAAAAATTCATTGTGTATTGTTCTGTAACAGTGATGACACTGTATCAAAATATTTGTAGCCATATGGGTCTTAATTTAAAAAATGTTTTTTCTGTCTATAATGAAATAGCCTTCATCAAGCTAGCAAATAACTTTCAAAGTTTTAATGCATAAGCTTTCAAAAATGACTTTTTCCTTTAAATTTTTTGCCTTTGACTTGAGATAGTGAAACTACTGTAGTGTAAATTTCAAGATTACTTGCACTGACAACATCAACTTGAAACCTAGTAATTTCATAAAAAAACAGAGCTAGTAGTTTCAGGAAATGTTTCTATTTCTATGTTACCTTGCCAGTTTCTGGAGTTCTGCTGTTATATTTTCCTCTTTAATGACTTTTATATCCTGTGTTGGACTGCAAGGCTGTCATAAAAGCAGTGGAAAATCCATTTATGCAGTTTAACAATGAGACAGACTTTAAACAAAATGAAACTTTTGCACACGAATTCTTAAGTGAGTTTTTTACATTAATTCTTTTTTCACAAAGTAAACAGAGATTAGAGAACCAAATTTTTTTTATTAGTGTTGCCTATAAATGCAAACCTATTTATTATTACATCAGTGCTGAGCGTGGTAAAAGCTGGAAATAATTTCTCCTGCAAGAAACTGCATCTTGAAAACAAGACAAACAGATGGCCATAGAGGAAACAGAGAAGAACAGGAATGGACTGCTCTACAGAAGGTCAGAGATTTTCATCAAGGAGTACTGGAGCAAGGTCTTGGTCTTACTGAATGTTTTCAGTACCACCTGAAAAAAACTAGACCTGCTTATCTGGGTTTCTTTAAGGCTGAGGACCCTGGTACATGTAGGCTGCCATGTAGCATACATTATCTGTCTACCTTCTCCTCCTTAGAAATGGTATGTGGACCACCTGGGGTCTCCAGCAGTTGCAAAATCACTCATCTAAATAAGGCTGAGGAACAGCTCTGACCAGAGTCAAGTGTGAGCTGTCCTTCAGGGTGTGGAGGCTTCTGATCTCCATGTTCAGTGCTGTGTGTCCTTTTACTTGGTCTTCTCTGCCTATGCTCGCTCGCTTGTCTTCAGAGGTGCTGACACGGCTATTTCCACGGCCCTGCCTGCGTTACTCCTCTCTGGTGCCCTGTAACCTCTGCAGTGCAAAGGGTGACACGTGTTGTAGCAGACATGAATGGAAACAGCAGTGTGGGAAGCTGAATTGAGATAACCCAGACATGGCAGCAAAACAATGTTCAACACTTAGTTTAGTACCTGTATAAAAACCTGTATGGTTAAAAAGACTTATGGAAGGGAACTGAGAAATAGTTCCTATACAGTAAGACAGGGAAAAAAAAAAGCATGATAGGGGATGAGAGATGAGTCTGTGGGGGAGGATGGCTGTGTTGGAAACTGAGAGGAGTAAATAGGAAAAAAAGTAAGAGGAAGGCTGAAAAGAAGTGATAGAAAGGAGGAAGAAAATAATTTCTTGTTTATCTCTTGCATAAAAATATGTGCATGACAAAGAGCTCACTTAATTATTAGGAAAATATAAAGAATTGGGTAAGATGACCAGGGAAACATTAAACTGGAAGTAAAACAGAGAGGGAAAGGGCTTTCTTGTTTGGGTTTTGTTTTGTTTTGTGATTTTTTCCTTCAGTTTTTTTTTTTTTTGGCAACAGAATGCTCCCAGATTGCTGCTCCCCCCCCTACCCTTTTTTTTTTTCTGGCTAAATACCTCCTGATTTCACAACATATTCTCATTCTCTAAACTGAAGTGGGATTTATGACTTTCCCGTAATATTTATTACTCTTATTGCAGTACCACTCAAAGTCTCAAACAAGGTCAGGACCTTTCTGGGAAAGAGGCTATGAAAACAAAGAAAGATGATAAATTTTGTGTTCTGAAGCCTCCTTCAAAGGCTGTTACAAGCAATGTTAAGACTCCTTTTAATGTGACTTAGTGGGTAACATTTTAAACGTGCTAGAAAACTAAGTATATGTCTGCATATTGCAATAACGTGTCACTAGGAGACGTAAAGGCAGCCCTGAAAGTCTGAGCCGCAGAAGTCTGAGGTAATTTATCCCAAGATCCAAGACCAAGTCCTGGCCCTATTGGAGAAAGTGGGAATAGGATTTCAGGCCTGCAGCTTCTCAGACAGGAATTAGATTAAGTGATTCTTCTAGAGCTAAATGATTTGTGCACTGTAGTAATGTAGTGTAACAGTTATTTAACTGCAAGAGGGTCCTGCTGTAGAAGTTGGCCAGATTTTGTTGGTTTGATCTTAAGCTGTAAGCTGTATTTAATGTAAACAGAAGCAGCATGGCAGGACTGAAGAAAGTCAGGCTTGTCATTAATTCCATGGATACTCCTTTTTCCAGTTGCCAAGTCCAGTTTAGCCTTGGTCTGATCCCACAGAGAAATGTTAGAACAATTCATAAGCACCTAGACAATAATCAGGTGATAAAAAACAGCCAGCGTGAATTTGTCAAGAACAAATTGTGTCAAACCAATCTCATTTCCTCCTTTGACAGAGTAACTGGCCTAGTGGATAACAGAGAACTAGGAGATGTGATGTATCTTGACTTAAGTGAGGCTTTTGACACTGTCCAACATGACATTCTTATAAGCAAGCTTGAAAAATATGGCCTAGATGAAATCGCCATAAGTGGCTGCAAAGCAGTTTAAAAGTGTTCTCAAAGAGAAGTTATTGGTGGTGCCCTTCCCAGCTGCAGCAGGGGCAGCTCACCTGGCTTTGCGAAACAGGCTCTTCCACAGAAAGTTCTGCTCTCTAGTCCATCTAATCCATCATTCAGAATGCTAATGAGAAAATACACTTTCTTTTTTCCATCGAGTCGGGCAGGGGCGGGCGGGGAGGTTTGCAGTACTTTGAAGTAATGAATTGGTTCAGAAGCATCTATATAAAAATCGACCAGGTGAATTTTTTGGTAAAGAAGGACAAAATACTGCCCACAATACAGTAAATGCACAAAACCAAAAAAGGTAGAAGTAATTGGAGGGCAGAAAAGTGTGTAGGGCTTTAGGAGATCACAAGTGAAATACAACTCACAAAGGACATGCTATTGCAAATAAAGCACCTCTTTTTCAGGATTCTTTAACAGGAGTGTCATGTGTAAGACATGGGAAGTAATTATTTTGCACCATATGGTGCTGGTGAGGCCTCAGCTGGAGTATTGAATCCAGTTTTGGGGACTGCATATAAAGAAAGATGTAGATAAATTGGAGAGTTTCCAAAAGAAATCATGAGGAAATCTAGAATTTTAAAAGTATGATTTAAAATGAAAGGAGTTCAAGGAATTTGTTTTGTGTAGAATGTTTATGGCCCTTGCTCCTTTTTATGCAGCAGAGGGGTTAAACAATCTCCTGAGGTGTCTGAGAGTTCTGTGTTTGTAGTCCTAACCAATATCGTCAATCCGAACAACAGGCACACCTCAGTAACACTTAGCTGATGCTAGAGCAGAGGTATTGGAGAAGTTCTGAAAGAGGAAGCAGACACTTGAAATAGCCTCAGGGGGTCTCTTTGTGCAAGTTCAGCAGGAAGGAAGAGTTTATTGGGAAAATACAAGCCCATGTTCAAAACTGACATCATTAGTAGTGTAGAGAAAAGCTACTTTATACATGATGACTGCATTTGTGTATGGCCACGTGGACGAAAATATCTTCCTTTTGATAAGTTGGTACCATCTCTCATGACGCAGGGATTTCCTTCAGTAAAGTTTTCTTCGCTGGAGATTTCTGATTGGATTCAGAATATCATTTCCCTGAACTGAAAGCAATAGATTAAGCACAATGTTTTTAGAAAGCAAAAAATTTGAAGAAGAAAATAAGTCCACATTTACAGAATATAGTCATATTTGTCTTTCTTTCTATTATGATTAGTTTTCAATTCCAAAATACATCTGCTGAGTTGTATCCTTTAGACACTGAGGTATTGGCAAAAATGATTGCTGACCCTTTCTTTCTGTTTTTTTGCTTTTTCTTGGAACTCTGTGACACATACTTGCATACAGCTGCCAGAAAATTCCCAGCATTTGCAAGACTCAGTCCCATGTGCTCCACTGAAAAGCAGAGTTAGTGCGAGCATCGCTGTGCAGCAGCTCAGCTCTTGGGACTAATGCAGTGCCAAGTATGGCATTTATCTTTGCTGTGGAAAATTCATGTGGCCCAACAAAATATTAATAGATGAGTAATAATGAATCTTTTAAAAATGTTAAGTGAGGAATAATAAATATAACACCATTTTTTTCACAGAATCCAAATCCTCCTATCCGCCCTCAAGAAGAGTTAGACTTCTTGGTGTGACTTGAGGGAATTTAAGTTTCCCCAAACCTGTAGGGATTTGTGGAGCAAACTGGAGTAGTAATGCATTCTGTGAAAGATAACACTGCCCAGACATCCCAGAAGGATAATATTTCCCATTTTTCATCTATAGGTCAGGCTTTGTGGCTGGTGGAGCTGAGGAGCCATTGTCCTTCATGTCCCTCCAGACGAGTGTGGCACAGCCATGTTCAAGGGAGGACAGACCCTCAGCTTTTTTACAGCACAGCTTCTTTGCCTTGGAGGCTGCTTAATACCGGTGACTTGGTTGGAAATGATGTGATCCATAGGTATGAGCAGAATCTGTATCATAGTGCATCCTGTGCCTTTCCCAATACAACGCCTCAAAAGCATTTGTGTTTCAGCCTGGAAAAAACCAAGCAAAAAATATCTCTGTTTCTTAGATACACACAAGCAAAAAAAAAAAAGAAAAAAAAAGAAAAGAAAAAAATAAGAAAAAAATAGCGGGACCTGGTTTAATGCACAGCAAACCTCAGGCAGCTCAAACTTAAACTTCCCATTCAATTACTAATTCATTGCTTTTGTTTGTGGGTATTGCAGTATGTCTGGTTGGTGAGATTACCCCTCTGATTGTCATTTTTCATAGTGGTGCCACTATCCCACAGAAGGGATTAAGACTGAAGCTTCCTTTAGTGCTTGCACTTTGCAGTGTTACAGGGCACAGGGAAGTTGTTTTGTGTATGTGCAAGGGGGGCTGCACATGGGTGCGAATTAATAGAGTTTTTAAATGTATTTTTAATTTTTATCTCCAAGCAATGCTCTATTATCAGCTAGATGATAAAATGTCTTGAATAGTTGACTCTAGGGCTTTCACTAAACTGCCCATGAATGCTGAAACCATCTGTTTTTCTGGACGTTTGTCAGGGTGAGTGTGGCAGAGGCAGCTGTTTGAAAAGGGACGCTTTGGATGATGAACCAGCCCATTGTCTCTGAGCGATGCGCTTGCATTCAGCAGCTCTACCCAAGCGTACTATAGAGCAATCAAAATCAAACTATTGTTTGTCCCAATCATATTGATCTGAAAAGAAGGTGGTGGGATGGCCACATTGTAGATGCAAATAGTTGTTTAGAGCAGCTGTATGCTGGCCAATATGTACCACAGTAGGAATCCCACATGGAAGCTAGAGGGCTCCCTGCACCCTACTGGGGACAGAGAAAAGATGATGCCAGATTGAACTTCAGTCTACAGCAAAAAGGAAGGATCTGGACTGTTGGTATTGCTAGTAATTTGCTTTTTACAGCAATGGTTGACATTAACCCTGTAGTGCCTTAGTAACTAAAGCCAATTGTTTGGTTGTTTTTTTTTTCTGAAAGCACATTGCGAAGAGAGATTATCAAGAAGATAATTACCTAAAGCTACTGCGATGAAATATAGAAGCAATTGGATTGCTTGGATGTCAACTATCAATTTTCTCTTCTATAAAAATTAATTGCATTTTTGTTGTTGTTTTCTATGCGGAATCATTCGTGCACTGTTTCAAGTTTTCATAATTTATTTATGATGATGAAAATATAGCAGCTGAATCGAAACATATTGTGGTGTTCGTTTCTGTGTTAAATATAGCTGTCTTATCTCTGCAGAAAGCAGAGGAAAATATGATCTTTAGTGCATGTAATGAAGATTATAGCTTTTAGTTTGGAGTAACTGAGAAAGCTGCACTTCATCCATTAACATTTTAAGCTTTTTAGTTGTCCTTGTCACTTCATTGCATGCATGCTAATATCTCCTCATATAAAATTTAATCTGTTGAACTAAATGAAGGAATTAGTATCTGAAAGACATCTTTCATTAAGCAATTAACGAATCTTTCTAACAAATCTACAAAAGCATATGTGTTTATATTTAATAAGTATTTGTATGATCAGCCAATTACGATACATAGATACATCTTTTTTGTTTATTTGTGATATTACAAAATCCAAACTTACAATTAAGTTGTGATTATGCTTTAGAAAATGTAATTGTCAACAACTGTGGTTAGGGGACTGCTGTCTTTAAGAATCATATCACCGTCACATAAAGCTTAGTATTAATTTCTTTGTGTGAGAATCTTTTTTCCTTTCTCTTTGTGATTCATGGATGGAAATGATGAGGTAGTAAAGAATCTGCAGAGGCAACACATTCAAGAATATGTCTTTTTAAAATTAACAATGATGTATATGTGCATTTAGGAGGGAAGCAAACAAGAAGAGGATGGCAGCCTGGATGAAAAGATGATCACCTGCACCAGCTGCAACATGTTTCTTTTCACAGCTCTGAGAAGCTTTTCAAATTTACTCTCTTTTCAGGCTGCTTGCATAATTTAATGAAGGGACATCCTAGCCTTACTTAAACTATTACTAAACCACTGTCAGCGTCTGTGTAAAAAGTGAGAAACATGAGTAAAAATAGCGACATTGTCCTTTTGCCTTTGCACCATCATTAACTTCTTTGGGAGTCATTTTCTTAGCAGTGTCTGTGAACGCTTCCTTCCTGGGCTTCCTTCTTGTTTGAATTAATAGTTTTTAGAATACTCCATGTGATGTACAAATGTCCAGTTGCTGCAGCACTTTGAATTGTCAATTGACTAGTAACTCTAATATGAAGAAAAAAAAAGCTACTTGATCTCCTTGAATAAGATGGTGCTCTTATGCTAATTTCTCTAGATTTGGCCCACTTTCGTAGATTTTTTTTTTTTTTGGTAAATGAAGTCTTCAGTCACGTAGTTGTTTGGAGAAAAAAACTCCGTAAAAGCAGATTTAAAGCAGATGAGCAGTAAATTATACTAGCTTCAAGAAGTGTCCAGTTTCCTGAATGAGGACAAAATTCTGCATTCTGGTTCATTTTCAGGCACATACAATGTATACAACAATTCTAAGCATTTCCTTCTACTAAATATTGAAGAATAATATTCTTCAGAAATCCTTACCTTTCTAAGTGCATGTAGGTCCATGGCTGTTGGCAAGAAAATTCCATAGAGAGAAACTGGAGGTGAGTAGAAGAAATAAAACCTGAAGTACTTAGAAAATACTGCACCTGCAGTTATCTCCAGGGGAGAGACCTGTGAGTGAGGTGAGTTAGTGAATTACAGGAAGGTATTTGGGTCTTGTAAAAATGAATTTGGCCAGCAGAAAGACTTGTTTTCCTTTCCAGACGTCCAAGCAACATTAGGACAGACAGTGTAACATACTCGATTTGACTCATTTGCTTATCTTTTTCATTAGCATTTTGCTACCTGACGTTTCAGAGCCAGTTCTCCAAGTGTTAAAATAACTCACCAGCTTGACAGCTATCATATATGTCTGGCAGTATTAACAAAGTGCAATCCTTGCCATGAAGTTAGAAAAAAATGTATCAGACACCTACTTGCTGGTTGCCAGAGGACCAAACCTCTGAGCAAGAGAGAGACAGAGGGAATGCTGCACCACCAGCGAAGTTCAGGGATAGTGAGGAGCCAAGACACCTGCCATTTGCACCTCCTGGAAAGGGCGGAGTAGAGGAATCCTGGAAATCTTTGTTTAGTCTCAGGGACTTCTTTGTCACATCTCTGAAAGTCTGCTCAAAATTTCACTCCTTGTGTCAGACTCAGGGCTGTGTTTGCCTCATCCTGTGTTGTAGAGCCCGAAGTCATCTGCTCAAGGATGCTTTTTAGCTGAGGGTAGTGCACTGCACAAAGTACTGATAAGGCCCATTCCTATGCTGAAAGAGCCCCAGCCTCTCAAGCAGTAGCAGTTTCCTTCTGCTTTTAATCTTCTGTTTGCTCTCACACAGCTTTCTGGACGTGGGCTTGTATTGCAATCCTTTTGTTGTATGCCTTGAGCGATCAACTCCAGTGCCTACTTCCAATGGTATTCGGTTTTGCCGAATATTGCTGTCATGAAATTACAGTTCAGTTATATACAGAGATTTTACCAGGTGCAATTCCTGGGTCTGCTTTACTTCAGATGGAATTACACAAACAGGTGCTGCGGAATATCAGTGTTTGGTTATAGTCCTTCTGATCAAGAGCAGTATAAATATATAGATAGGCAGAAATCAGAGCCTTGGAAAAATAATACGTCATGAATGTATTGCCCTTTAACCTTTTCTTATTACCAGTTTTCATCAGGAAAGCTGTGGAGATGTGCTTGGGTACAGTCGTAGGGTTGTGATTTTATGCTGCAGTTATTGAAGGGAATCATTTACCTATGGTCTCAGGTTGGATTATATTCTACTTTGGCCAACCCAATGCCCACATGTCTGCCATGCATTTCCCAAGGTAACATGTCTTGTAAAAGAGATAGATGCAAACAACAATAATGCAGAACTATTAATACTGTGTGTCTGTGTATTAATATTATTTGGCTGGGTTTGTGTTAGGGAAAAAAACCAGGAATTTCTTCTTTAGATCGAGTGAAGACTCAGATTCTCTACATCCTATAGGAGACAGGGAAATAGTCTGATATAAATAATGTTTCTTTGGGATGGGCACACAGAAATAAAGCTTCTTTGACTTTGTTTCCTTTCAGATTATAGTTTGCATTAGTATAAAAATCTGAATCCACATTTTTTCTTTCTTTCTTTTTTTTTTGGTTTTTTTTTTTTGTTTGTTTGGTTGGTTTTTGTTTTTTGTTTTAGGACATGTTACTATATCCCTTAAAAAGATTTTTAAGCAGTCGCCTTTTCCTGGTGGAAATTTCTCTTCCCAGAGAAGCATTTTGACAATGATACTGATTAACATCCTTTCACAAGGTGAATAATATGTTAGGCGAAAATGTAGTAGAGTTAGAGAATTTGGCACAAAATTGGAATAAGGACAAAATGTTGTCAGAATTGGGTGCTGGAAGCCATATGCTTCTTTTTTGAAGGTGGGTCACGTTTTTAGCTGTCAGATGGCTAAGAATTCTCACATTGCCCATGGACTTCAGGCAGAGACAGGTTTTCACCACGGTGGGAAGGCAGACCTGCCTGCTACCCCCAATTTGGCACATGAATTCAAAACTTGTATGACAAGGCATCTGATTTATCAAGCCTAATTTGTGACGTGGAAGGACTTCTCTTACAGAGATTTGCTTTCCACTCTTCCTGGGGCAAGCTGTCATTTTGCTACAAATTTTGGAAAATGGGGAAAATTGGGTTTGTTGGTTTATGTCTTTCTCCAGAAGATTCGACTTACAAAGTGAAGTGCTTGAGCAGGAATTTCATCTTAATATGGACACAAACAATTTTCTTGACTTGTGGTTCTAAGCATCATTCTTGTATTTGAGAGAACAGAAAGACAAAGAGGAAAGAAGCTTATAAAACCTGTAAAATTAGACTTCTCGTCTCAACCCCAAATAGACAAATAGGCAACACCCAGACTTTTTTGCCTACACTTTTATTCTAGCTTAAATAAATCTGCTGTTTTTACTTTCCAGTTGTTCCCAGTGTATTTTTAGGAAGCTGCAGTTTTACTATGATAAGTATGTATAAGTCCTTGTCCAAAGAACTGGTCTCACTCCTATAGCGTATAAATTTATTTATTTATTTGTTTGTTTGTTTGTTTATTTAATTATTTATTTAATTGTCCACTATATTTTCTTTGAAATTCTAGATGAGGCTTCATCTGAGATTTTTCTGGGGGGGTGATACAAATATTTCTGTTGACAATATGTGGATTGACAGTACTGTTGTGTCTTTGTGTCTTGTTACTAGAAAAAAATGATAGCTCTTGGTCCTTGGCCTCTTCTGTGTTTTCAGTTGTGGAAGCAGAGCACCAAGCAGTTCTTGTCCCTGTCCCGAAGTGCACGACCTCTCAGCTAAGGCTAACAGATCTTTACTGATGTCCCACATTTCATCTAGTGAATTCTGTCCTTCTTTTTTTTGCTAGTGAGTTGACTTCATGTTCACATTTATATTTAATATTTTGTTGGTGGAAATTTTAAACCTAACTAACCTTGAAGCCAGTCCCTAAATTAATATCCTTCATTAATATCCTCCTTCCCATAACAATAATTTTTTTTAGTGTGTAAACTACTGGCATTGGCAGCTGATTCCAGAACTGCTTGTGACTATTGGAATACTCTACAGAGTTCCAAATAGATTAAGAATTACTGGGTTTGCTGGTTTAGTTTTGTAATGTAAAATATTGGTTCACAGAATGATAGAATTATAGAAGGTTTGGGTTGGAAGGGACTTTAAAGATCATCTAGTTCCAGCCCCCCCTGCCATAGGCAGGGACACCTTCTGCTAGACCAGGTTGCTCAGGGTTCCATCCAACCTGGCCTTGAACACTTCCAGGGATGGGACAGCCACAACTTTCCTGGGCAACCTATTCCGGTGCATCACCACCCTCACAGTAAGGGATTTCTTCCTAATGGCTAAATTAGAAGGAAATAGACATAATTATATTGTGCAACTCTTGATTTGTATGAAGAGTAATTATTTCAACAAAAAATTAGTACAGTGATTTTTTTCTCAAAGCAGACTCTTCTTGAGTTTTAATCCTTTTTTTCAGTGTTTGGAAATGAAGTTCCGTTGTACTTTGTGGCTGTTGTATGACACAAGAAGGAGTTTTCTGCAGCAATTTATCATGCAAAATCTACATTTCTGAATGGTTTTTAATCAGAAACTTCTTTGTCTTGAAAGGTGTCTTTCTAACTTTCCAAGTAGAAGCCAACAAGTATGAGCCCATTCACACTGAGAGAAAAACTATCCTATCTTCTTGCAAATGAGTTTTTAAAAGGGAAACTGCTACTGGTTATTAGGAGATCCTGTAGAAAGCTTAGTCCTGGCATGTTCATCCAATTCTTTGGTTGCTTCCAAGTCTTGTATCCCAGTCATCTCAGAAAATACCTTCCCCTTGCTAATATTTGCTTTAGGTTTCATTTGATGATGCAGTGGTTTCTGAGTGGCTGCACTGCTGTGGCTCTCGTGTAACTGAGTGGCATCAGCCCTTAAAACAGAGCTGGCCACCAGCAAAATGGAAGCTATTTCTGTTTTCTTCAAGTGAAGGCGGCTCTCAGGTACCTTTTCCTTGTTTTATTAGGAGGAATCTACACCCTTTCAGTTCCTATGTATTTGGGAAAGTGGGTGATATTTCTAAAGACGTGGAAACTTTTGTGTGTAAATTTATTGAACAAATTTGATATTCAGTACTCACTGCAGACAATTACTGCATCTTCAGTTCTCAATATGCATAGTGGTAATCAGTATCAAAAGAGGAATGTGTTCTCAGCCTTCAGCTTGAAGTAAAGGCTTTCTTCTTAAACAACTTCTGTCAACTTTCTAATTCCAGTATTGAGTGAATTAAAGTTTAATTATAGTAACACAGCTAAATTAACAGAGTTTGTGCATGAAATAAATACAAAAGATTATAAATATCAAAACGGTTCCAGGATGTGAAAGATTTTAGGTGAAAAGCTTTCCGCTACCATCACTTTGTTTTTAACTGATGAATATTTACCTCTACTACTATTTTATAGCCATTTTCTCTCCTGCACTGAACACGCAAACATAAAATACTGATGCAAAATGCTGTGTAATAACAGTAGTAACCAATGGATGGTAGTTGTAGTAAAATAAATACTTGGCATAATTAAAAAGAAAAAAGCACAGGTTTTTTAGCCTCTTTTAAATAGGCTTAGCAGTAAAATGTACTGTTTCCTTAATTCTATGAGAAACTTCACTAAAGTTGATTGGTTTGATTTATACTATATTATACTATATATACTATGATTATACTATATATGCTAATTCCTGTACAGTATAGGAAAAACATTAAATGAGTTTAACTTAAAGATTTCCCATGCCCAGCTGAACTGAGATACACTTTTTGCAGACTGGATAATTAGCCTTTCAGAGAATCACCATGTTACGGCACGTACTAAGGCAGAGTTGAAAATGATTGCCACAGATGCAGTAACTCTTCCAAAAATGGGTGTTGACATTGTTTAGCTATTGCCAGAAAATGGGGCAAAGTGGTTGCTTTATTAAAGGATAAAAGCTGTACCACATAAGTGGGAGTGCTCTGCTGCTCCATATAGTCTGTATGTGATGCCCAGTTTACAGCGTGATCCCTGCCTGGGGCTTGGTGGGATACATGCACAGACCCCTTATTTGAGTGTGGTGATATTTGTACCTCAGAGTGTTGAACCCTTTGAACTTCCAGCACGTCCAAATGGGCAATAAGAGCAGTTCCACTGTATTTGTCCTCTGTTTTTGTTCTCTTCCTGGTCACCTCTCCTGAGATACTGATAATGGTTTTGTGGAAATCATTTGCGATGCACTTGTAATGAAGACATAAAGGGCACCATTCATTCTCCTAAACAGAGATGTCTGTCTTGTGGGGCCTCCAGCTGTGGGTCCAGAAGGATGTAATTCTCCGTCCATGGCAGTGTCAGACCTGCCAGCTATGTGTGAATTTGGAATAAATACCAAGGAGCATCTCACAGTACTAGACAGACCCCTACCTTGAGGCAGCTGAATTGAGACCTGCTTGTTTACTTCAGGTGAAATAAATCAGTTTGAGCTCCACTGATGGTACTGATTGCTGTTGGACATAGGGAGATCAAGCAATTTTAGATACCTACATTCAGGTACCTAAAATTTAATCTGAAACCAACGTACAGCCAAAAGCAGGGTACTTACTGTCTTCAGTGGTACGTGGGATTGAGGCTGGAAACTTGTTGGCATGCCACCCTCTACCAACCTAAAGCCATCGTGGTGTAAACTCATCTTTAAATTAAATGTGAAATTCTGATAATGTGTGATAATTCTGATAAGTGAAGTGTAAGATACATTCACCCATACTTAGTTCATGCACCTGACCACATAAAAGTGAAGACGGCAGTTGTCCCTCTGCTGTGCAGGCAAGACAAGTATCTCTAAAGAGGAATTCAGAGCACCTGAATTAGCACTCACACTTGGAACTATACTTTCCATGTGCTGGATAGGATATGCAGGGGGATTAGGATCCTTACCGATTGCTTCAATTTAAGAGAGATAAATCAGGGCCTGAATTTTTTCATGTTACATCTTCAGAGAGAACCCCTGAAATGTAAAACAAGTATAATAAAGAGTCTGCGAGAAGGGTGGAGTGATACCTCAGTGGTGTTAGGGAGACAGGCAAATATCAAACAGATTTGGTGGTTGGCTGGCTCAGGTGTTGGGCTGAGTGTTGAATTTGAGTTAGGAATTATTTTCTTGCTCATCTTCTTCAAAAGCATGACCTGGTGATTTTTTGTCAGGTAGGGGATTAGCAATGGTTTATTCCAGCTGTCACCATGTCCTGCAGCCTGTCTTCCCCATACGGAATTCCTAAAAAAACAGTGGCAGACAGTTGTGATTATTCCAGTGGAGACAAAACCCCTGATAAATTCCCAGGAAAACCAAAGTGTTCCTAGAATAAAATAATGTGCTTTAGGAGCAATTCCTGATAACTCTTATCATAATCAGTGATTTCTGTCCATGGGACAAAGCTTTACTCTTCATTTAGTTACGTGCTAAGGCACACAAAAGACAAGGAGGTGATCCAAGGCACCCAACACACATTTACCAATGGCAAATTGTGCCCAGCCAATATGGTGACCTTTTATAATGGAGTGATGGTCATGGTTGATGAACAAAGTCTGACACGTATCATCTATTTAGATTTCTGTAAGGCCTTTGATGTGGTCCCACAAGACATCCTTATCTCCAAACTGGAGAGACACGGATTTGATGGATGGACTACTCAGTGGACAAGGAATTGGATGGATTGTTGCAGCCAGAGTTGAGGTCAATGGCTCTGTGTCGAGGCGGAGGCTGGTGACAAGTGGTGTCCTTCAGGGATATGCCTTGGGACTCTTCAATATCTTCATCAATGACACAGACAGTGGGATTGAGTCCACCCTCAGCAATTTTGCAGATGACATGGAGCTGAGTGGTGCAGGTGACACAAGAGAAGGATGGGATGCCATCCAGAGGGACCTGGACAAACTTCAGAAGCGGGACACAGGAACGCCATGAAGTTCAATAAGTTCAAGTGCAAGGTGCTGTACCTGGGTCAGGGCAATCTAGGCATGAGTACAGACTGGGAGAAGCCATTGGGAGCAGCCCAGCAGAGGAGGACTTGGGGTTTCTTGTGGACGAAGAGCGGGGCATGAGCCAGCAGTGTGCACTTGCAACCCAGAAAGCCAAACGCATCCTGGGCTGCATCCAAAGCAGCGTGGCCATCACATTGAGGGAGGGGATTCTGCCCCTCTACTCTGCACTCATGGGACCCCACCAGGAGTGCTGGGTCCAGATCTGGGATCCACAACACAAGGAAGACATGAATCTGTTTGAGTGAGTCCAGAGAAAGGCCACAAAGATGATAGAGGGATAGAACATCTCTCTTACAAAAACAGGCTGAGATGGGGTTGTTCAGCATGGAGATGAGATGGAAACCTCATTGGAAACCTTATTGCAGCCTTCCATTGCCTCAAGGGGACATATAAAAAGGAGGAAAAGGGACTTTTTATACAGGCAGATAGTGACAGGACAAGGGGAAATAGCTTTAAACTGAATGAGGGCAGGTTTAGATTAGCTGTTCGGAGGAAGTTCTTTTCTCAGAGTGTGGTGAAGCACTGGAATGAGTTGCCCAGGGAGGGTGTGGATGCCCCATCCCTGCAAGTGTTCAAGGCCAGGTTGGATGGGGCCCTGAGCAACCTGATCTAGTAGAAGGTGTCCCTGACTGTGGCAGGAGGGCAGAACTAGATTATCTTTAAGGTCCCTTCCAACCCAAACCATTCTATGATTCTATGATCTTGAGGGAAAGTCTGTGTAAAAATACTAGTTTAACTTCTACCCATGTTTCAAGGCAGAAACATCCTTATTTACGTTTCTGAACAGGATGGTCTGGGGTAAATTCCTTCAGGATACTCAGCTTCATGACTTAGAGGGTTTCTTCCATCCCCATATTCTCTCATTGCTGTTTGAGTTGCTGTAACCTTAATTAAGGTTGCCTTCTTACAATATTTTTTTAAAAAATGTTCTTGGAAGTGTTGAACTGCTTGTGAGTTTAAAGCAAATTAACAATACTTCTTTTTTTTCCCTCTTGAAAAGCTGTTTTACAATATGTCTCTTGTAAACTTGCAGCTTTCTAAGTTTCTGTATCAGAATTTGAATTGATTATGGGATTTGACGGATTGTATCCCATTAGCTCTTTGGCTTGTAGGAAACAGCCCTTGACCTATTTTTTTAAGCTTTATTTCATAACTGTTTTCAAAACTGTCTGAAGATCAAAAAAGCAGGGTCATTCATTTAAATTTACTTTAAAGACCAGTGGTTCATGGCTAATGAATGTATGGTTTATTAATCAAATGTATGTAGCTGAAAGAAGCCAACTACAATTCACTTACAATTGCGATTTTACCCTATTTTAACGTTATTTTAATGAGCTACAGATTTGAATGTGGGCTTTGTTCATCTGTTGCTTCCACTCAATTGCAGTTTCACCCTAAGAAGACACAAGACAGATTGATCAGGCTTCCAGTCATTGTGAGACTTAAATGAAGTGAACAGGGCCTTATGTTTCAAAACCAAATGAGAGGATTAAAGCAACAAAAAAAAAAAAAATTCTCCTATGTTATCTGTCTGCTGTTCTTAAATTTGATTAAGCTACTTGCCACTAAGCACTTTTGGTTTTACTGTAAATACAGCCTAGAAATAAATTTTCATGGCCGCAGGCACCAATCAGCAAGTGATACCATGAATAATTAGCACTTAGAAACACTTGTTCATGTTAGAATATTTCTTTGATTGCCATTTCCAAAAACACACTCAGATAATAGGACAGTACATTTCTTTAAGGTCTAATTGGGATAGAGCTCCGTGCCAGCAGTTACAATAGTAGTATAAGCAAACTTTTCTGAATATTTGGGTTTTGTGTGCATGTGTGTGTGTGTGTGTGTGTGTGTGTGTGTAGTACAAGTTTGTATTTTATGAGAACAGAAAAAAAAGAATAGTTTCAAGTTAAACTATAACAATTTGATGCATTCATATTTTATTTTTTAAAGTACAGCATTCATTTTTGGGCTATAAAAGGCACTTTTGCACCTGAATATGACCATATCTAATATTACCTTTGCAAAATATATGCAGATTGCAATGACCTGTAAAATAATTAAATGGCCTGTGAAGACAATGTAAGCAAGAATTCTGTGTCCTACTTTATTCTTTTCTGCTTTATTCTTAAAAGCTCTCCGATTCGCTTGAGAATATCTGATAGGGAGTAGCAATCCTTGTGAGTTATACTGAACATAAACTCTAGGAACAGCAATGTAGAAGCATAGCTCAGTTTTATAGACTTTTGCTTTGGTTTGTATGTTTAACTTTTGATGTGTGTTTGAACTGTGATATCCATCAAGAAATATTTTGAAAATATTCATCATTCCAGTAATAATGCTCTATTTTCCAAATATGTTTAATTTACCTATTTTATAATTGATTTTGATGTAGATTACACATTTCTGTATTTGATGTACACCATTTTTGTTCTAAATTGCCTTTTGAGTTTCTCATTAAAAACTGTTAAATAGCATAGCAATCTACCCTATCTGCAGTTGATCCCACTGCAGTATACCCAAACTCCCACCCTACTCTAGGGTGACTTTCTGTGCAGAAAATCCATGGCTACAGATTCTGGGGGCCTGACTAATGTGGGGTTGTTCTCTCAAATGACTTTGTAGATTGAGATTTTAAATAAGAAATACAAGAAATAAATTTTGTTAATGCTGAGACATTTTGCAGGTATTAAAATGCTTTTAGAGTGGAAAACAGTTATTTAATCCCTTAAAAGAGATGGTTTTGAAAACTGTTCTTTATATAATGTTTTGGCTACATTAAGTACAAGTACCAGCCAATTAGTGCAGGATTTCCATGGAGCAGGTTAGATTTACAGCTGGTGAAACTGAGGCAGAGGTGGAAAAACTGGACTTTCTTGTGTGCTTAAGCATATATCTCCGGTGATTGGCATCTCTATGGGACAACTGAAGCACAGGCTGCCATAACCGTGCCACTTTTAATGTAGCTGCGGTGAGAGCAGTGAAGGGTAGGGAAGCTGTGGCAGTGTAGTGGTCAGCACATGGACTTGGGGCAGCCTAGGTATAGCTTCACTGATGTTGTCTGCAGCACCAAGATGAAAGCTAACTGGGATTTCCCTCACTGGACTGTGAGCTGTACCTTCATTCAGTATTCGAAGGACAAATGCAATCTAGAAATTGTAAGATTAAGATCAGATTTGGGAGTCCCAGACTCCCAGATTTGCATGGCTTTCTCTTGAGTATTCAGACTCTCCTTGTCTTGTTTAAGTGTTAGACTAATGTCTATCAGCCTCAGGAATTAAATGTGCGAGAATGAACACATTGATAAGAAAAACTAATTTATAATCAACACTGAGTCTTTATGCAAAAATTTAGAATAATGCAGGTCTTAAATCTGTCTGATTCCCACACATTGTTTGTTTTTAAATAATGTGCTGCATGAAGTACAATTTTGTGTTCCAGGGAGATGATCGTTAATAGACCTTTGTGTTTTCTCAGCCTTTGTGTGGCCATATGTAAACTTGAGGAACCGAGTTCTGTTGTGTGCATCTGTGTCTAGCTGAAATCAAAGGTGATTTGACATTTTTCAACCCGAATGATAATTTAGGTGAAAAAAATACTGGTGGCGAATTTGAAGCACAAACATATTCGTCTTCTGTATGTTAATCTTCATGCAAGCCATGTGATATTATTTAAGAAGAAATCTCTAAGAAATATCTGCATGTATTTTTAATAGAGTTAGATTACTTTATGTTTCATAAAAGTATGTATGAAGGCAAAAGCACACAGTGTGATGAAATTTTTTAAAGCATTTGTGGGCTCGTTTTCTGCAATGCAGGGTGTTTGGTGGCACAGTCGGTGAATATTTCCGTATAGCTTTGCAGTGTAAAACAAATTTCTCTTGACATTCAGTATATGTAAGTAACTGAGAATATAGTTCATTTCATTTAGTGTTCAGTCATCTAAAATCAAAGCATTTGGAATATTAATACTTAGCTTTTATATAAATGAGTAATCTACTGTGTATTAAGCTTCTTCTGTTTAAACTGAAGTTTCCAGATAGCACAGGATACCATCTGTATTTTTTCATATTATTATTGCCCTCATAATAAGTTCAAGGTGAGATTTTCAGGCAGTAAGCTGCAAGTCAGTTTTCATATAAACACTTTAGAAAAGCCATCTTGACATCAGCGGCTTATGCAGTCTTCCATCTATAATGTAAATGAGTACACCTGCGTTATTTTTATTTCTTCATTATTTTTTGTCCACTCATTTAAAAATGCTTAAAGCATTAAAAGCGTTTCTGCAAATACGTGTGAAAGGAGACAATTGTTCTTGTAGGAAAGGCCAGGAAAACACACAAAAGAGGCCACAGTCAGACGATAAACATAAAGGTCCAGGAGGTATTATGATGAGGTTCACAGATACTGTGTTCCAATCAAGCTCAATAAGCTCTGAATTCCTATTATGTTTCTCAAGCCTCCAAAAAGACATGGGAAGAAACCAAAAGTTTAAGTCAAATAAAAAGCACTTAAGCCATGAGCACATGAATGTATAGCTGGGTAATGGAGCTTTCATCTCTGAAATAAAAACAGTTCAATTCAATTGGAACTGAAGTTTCTTCCCCCTTTGAAAAAGTTTATTTTAATGAGTTTCCATTTTATGCGTGGGCTGTTCTTTAATCGATGCTGCTCCATTGAAGTTTTACCCAATGAAGACACAAGACAGATTGTCCAAGCTTGCGGCTATTGTTGAGAGTTGATGAAGTGTATGGGCCCTTATGGTTGATAACAGAAGTAGATGGTCAGAGCCAATAAATAAAACTTTAACTCTGATTGTTGGGTGTTTTATGCTGAAAAGCTTTCTATTACCATGAATCTTCAGTTTTGAAGGACTTGTGAACCCAAAGGCAGCTTGTAGCTCTGTCACACAGACTAAGTTGGTCAGACAAGCAGCAATCTGTCCTATCCAATAAACCCCATTTTGTCTTTTAAATTCTAGACTTCTCTTCAGGAATCAACATTGTTAATATCTTGACAGACCATTAACTTCATAATACATGTATCTGCTGCCCTGTTGATTTATCATAAAAAATTGATGTTTGCAGAAGTTAAATTGTCCTTGATTGTGTTTTTACAAACCACATATCAGAAAGAACAATTTTAGCAACTGGAAACCTGTGCTAATGTTTGACGAATTTAATAAAATATTTTTTGACATCACTGAGAGTCACAAATGCAAAAGAACCCTAAGATGATTCATATCTGTATATTAAGGAAAGAGGATATTAACTTAGAGTTTTGAGTTTTTTCACTGATAAATGAGATTTATTTAACAGATAGAGCAGTCTTAGAGCCAGATGTGTTTGTCACTTGGTCCAAAGAGGACTCAGTGAACAGAACAGCAAATAAAAATTCAATTAAAATACTTTGCATATTTACTGAAGAAATGTCATTCATTTCAATTTTAAGAAGAAAATCTGTTCAACATTTGTGTTATAACTGGTTTTGTCTGATCAGCAATACTTGGAATGTGGCAGCTAGTGGCTGGAGGTGTCATGCAGATACAGTGGAAGATATTTGGCCTTAGAGATGCACTGTGTATTCTGGAATTTCCTGATTCTTGGGGTGAGAGGGAAAGACAGGGTGAGAAACCCTGATCGGCTGGGAAAATTCAGGGAGTTCAGGTGTGAGTACTGATGGATTGCAGTAGGGAAAGGGTAAGGTTGTGGGGAAACAGGAGGGAGATTTCGCTGGGAATGTCAGTTGTCTTCTTGCATGAAGGTTACTTAAGATCAGCCCCTCCTAACCTTCCAAGGTTCTTACTCTTCTTTGGCATCTAGTTGTCAGAACATCAGAACATTTTTCATGAAGCAGCATGGCTAATATTTGTCATGTGTGGTCTCAGTTATTCAGTTATTCCTTACATCTGAATACAAGGAAACATGTTTTGACTGTNCCTGCTTGAGCAGGTGGGTTGGACTATCCAATTGCAAAACGTCCCTCCCAACCTAAACAATGGCAAGCTTTTGTGTACTGTGCAGTCTTTTATTCTGGTAGGCATGTTGCTTGGGTTCTAGTACTCCATGTTGTTGGCGTGTGTTGCAGGAAAGAGAGGAGAAAGATGTAGCTTGCATATGGAATAGGAGGTCAGGTTGGCTGCCAGAAACTCCTCTTGTGTAATGATCTTTTAAACTGCAATGGTAATTAAAGCAACATCCTCTCATATACAGGACATGGAGAGGATGAGCAAATCTTTTTGGTGCATATTTATTATGCCTTAAAAAAAACCTCTGTTTGTCTTAATAATGTTTATACAGTTACAATAATATTTATAATTTCTTTACTAGGTGGCACTGTACTGAACATTTGATCATTCTTCACTCATACATTTGATGAGGGTGAAAATTCCATCTTCATCATTACTTTCTTTCATTAGATGACCTGCATTTTGTCCATCTCCTAGAGAAGGTTGACCTTATGAGAAGAAGTGGGACAGGAAAATAGTGTACAAGGTGTGGGTGGTCAAAAGGATGCATTTAGTGTACACCAAGGAATCCTTGACTGTAGCTCTGGTGCCCCTAAACTGTGCAGCAGTATGTGTTTAAGGGCACACTTTTGATAATGTACAAAAGCCCTTTGTTGTAGATGCAGTACAGTAGCTACAACTGCAATGCAATATGCCGACCCTGGTCTTCATAACCACAAAGGATTTATATCTTTTGTGTGATAAATAATATATTGTGTGCTAAATGGTATTACCATGCTCTTGCAAACCATGTGTTAAAGTATGTTAGATGTTGTAATGGAATAAAATGTTTTGTGTATAACTGTTGGGATGTGGGTAGCTGAAAAGGCTGAATTTAGAGAAAGAAGCTCTGAAATACTTGGGGGAAAGCCAGCTACTAAGATGTCTGTGAAGAGTGGACACAGATGAAGCCAATTCCATGGCAAATTAAAGATCAGGCTAATTTAGTGTTAACCAGAGTTGTTTAGCACCCAAGATGAGTTGCTCAGGCCCTTGTGACAGTGAGTGTGCTAATTGCACAAATCACAAAGAACTTAACCGTCATTTGTACTGTGCAGGATCTGTTTTGGCTCTCTCAAAGCCACTAACTGACAGGATGCAAAGGCTTACTACCATCCTACTCCAACTGATGACACTTCTATCCATATTTAGCTGTCCATTGCTGTGGAAGAGTACTGTCTTCTAGGCACAGGTGGTAGCATGACCTGTTAATAAAGCAGAGATCGTGCATTTTCATGAACCAGATTTTCTTACTGCTTTCTGTGTTTCTTCTGCAATATGCTTAGAGATTTAAACAGGAATAGTGATACAAAACTCTGAGTATTATTGTATTATGTTATGTTGAGTGGCTTTGTGCAAGCAGATCTCCTTGCTGGGTAATATGCAATGTGAGCTCCTGCAGATGGGATTCATTCTCTTGCCATTGCCCATCCTTGCCCAGAAGCTTCATTGCCAGCTCTCTCCCTGAGAGGGGCTGTGACTGTACAGATAACCTAAATAAGAGCAGCCTGGACACCCCAAAGAAACCACTGCGTGTGAGAGAGGCACAACCAGCAAACAGAGTAATTCAGAGACTCACTTTGCTATTCCTGATTAGCGCAAAGAGAATTCTCTGGCAAGTTTCAGATTACAGAGCTTGCTCTGAGCAGGGAGAGTGGTGCTCCTTCCTAAGGCATCTAATTATGAGTCTGTTCCTGGATATTACCTGGTACAGGGAGGCGTGCTTGCATTTTCCTCATGAGATAAAATTATTCTTCTCCCTCTAATTACCTGTGGTTGGAATTTATTCTTTTTCCATTTAAATCAGTTTTTTATCAAGTTTCTTTTGCCTTCTAATACACCTCAGGTTATAGAGTTCCTTTAATTCATCTACTAATGGAATTGGAAAGTCTGAAGGTTGTTCACAAAGATGCTCTGAAGGATGGGCACCTGTATCCATGCTTTGCCTTGGATAGACTAGTTCATCTGGGTTTCAGCAGTTACACATTGGGCAAAAGGGTCCTTGCAGTTAAAGTCTGCAGGTACCCTAAGTTACTTCCTTCTTAAAAAAATGCTCTCTTCTCTGATACAGCATCAGTAGAGCTTGGTGATGGTATCAAAAAGGAGAAGTGTAGCATGAGCTGGGTTTTGTATGTTCTGGTTTAATGAAAGGGAAGGTTGTTGGAGGAGTGCTGTTCATCGTATAAGATAATTAAATGTGCAGTTAGAATACCAGCTATATTTTGAAAAAATTTTCATCCATACATGCTTTTCCATGCTTCACCTGCAACTATGTCACTTGGGAACCATGAAACATATTAGGAGCAAGCACTTTGGCTGTAGGAAAGGACAGTAAACCCCTGTTGAGGCTGCATCTCAGGTCCCTAATCATGTTCCAATCTTCATCTTCATCAATCCAGCTTCATCCAGGAGCTGCACAACCCTTCAGTAACAGGCTTTGGCTTTTCTGGTCAAACTGGAGCAGTTATTGACTGGAGCTCTGAAACCCTGTGTTGCATTAACCAAGATGATGGGTTTTGTCAGGTCATTGAAGCACTGACAGTCTGACTTCTAAGTCTTTGGAACGTAAAGCAGCATCCAGTAGGAAAACTGTACCTGCTAAAGTAAACTTTTTTTGCCAGAAGATAAAGAGGATTAGAATTCAATTTATATGATAAAAGTACTGGCTAGAGGCTGTAATCACTGGCTGTCCTTTATTGTAATCCCCCAATTGCCAGATACGGGTCAAAAAGGTAAGATGTACTCTTTTGTACCAAAGCAGTGGAGTAATGAGGACATCTGTTTTCATATGGTACTTGACACACACTACCAGAAATTTGATGTCATGCTGTCCAAACTTGTACATCATTGCAGAATTGCATTAGCTTTTCTGATTGATTCTGACAAGTCACTGACAGTTTTTGAGGTGAAACACAGACATGACAAAGGGCAAGCAGAGGCTGCATATGTCAGCTGGAACACTCCCTTGTTGACTCAAAAGGGTGAAAATCTCTCAGTCTTGTTTCTATCTGCCCCTTGCTGCTGTTTAAACTCCCCAGCCTTGCAGCTTTAGAAATTACATGGTTACAGGAGCGGGTCCTTCTGAGATTTTGCTTCAAAAAATTATAGTGCTAAGGAATATTTTTTTTTCACGGGTTAATGTGTGTACCCATAAGTCAAAAAGTGTAGTTCAGTAAATTTATTCATCATGAATCATGAAAAGTTGATTTCCTTTATTGTATCACACCATAAACATAGTAATTTTTGGTTTGTATTTATACATCCATAAACTTCATTTACCCTCCTGGTGTCAAGCAAGTCCATTTCCTTTCCAGAAAGTGTCAACAAAAATATAAAAACACATAGTGTTTTAAAATAACAATGCTATGAAAATAAAAAAAATTGTTAACTTGCTTTTAATGTTGTAGGGGCTTGGGATGGTTTTTTTTTAAGAAAAATAAGGACAGAGTGCACTCCAGTGATGATACATACAGGTTTACCAGCTCTGAAACAACACAGGATTCCCTCCGGTGCTACTGTCAATAAGGTCAAATGCACCATTTGTTCTCAGTATATATTTCTAGGTATGCTAGCAAAAGAGCAAATGATGTGCTGTAGCATAGCAAGTCAGGGTCACATTCTATTTTACCATTTTCCATTCTGTATTCTGCTCCAAACCTTCTCTTTGAGATGGATGGTAATTTTTTGGCCATGGCTTGTTTTGTCCATTTCTTGTGAATAAGCTGATCAGCAAATGGAGACCAGTTGTATTGCAAGTCTGTGGAGCTGAGACACTCAGTGTTCAATAAAAGTAATGAAAGAAGGATGTACTATAACTGGAAGAAGAGTGTATTGCATCTGGTTCATGTTGCTAGACTTGGACACTGGGTCTCAGAAAGCATTAGCTCACATATGCCTTGGTTTTGCAGATAAATGTATGCTACACCTGTTTGGCTGATTTACACTTTTTCATAAGAAAATACAAATGCAGTGATCCATTTTAAGTGAGATACTGAAGTTGGAATTTATTATTTGAATTTAAAGATAGCTTCAAACTGTATGTTCTTATTAGTAAAAGACAGCTCCCCTTTCACATTTTGTTTTGTTTTATTTTGTTTTTTTAATTAAATAGACCAGGTCTTTTTGGGGTGAGTCCAGAGGAGGGCCACAAAGATCATCAGAGGGCTGGAGCATCTCTCCTAAGAAGAGTTGTTCAGCCTGGAGAAGTCCTAAACAACAAATTATTTGAATGTTGTTTGGATCAGTCTTTTTCATGAGTTTAGACATTTCATTTTGAAAGGGTTGTCATCTCTCAGCTAAGTTAGTGGAAGACACTTGTAGAGGAACCATAGACAACATTAACAACTCTTCCTAGAGGCGAATATGTCAAAGAAGTAATGTGTGAAGCAAAGCAACAAACTTCCTCACATAATTGTCATGTAAATTCCAAGAGACCATTTTATCTTAGTGCCCTTTTCCCTCCTTGGCTCTGTGAATTGAGCAAGTTAGACCCTTTCAAAGTGTTTGATCTGTGGTCACCTATTTTCTTTTTCCTCTGGGGATGCAGGCATCTCTTGGTTGCAAGACACTTGATTTTCTCAGTTAACCGTTGTGGATGTCTGAGATGCAAATCATTGATTGGCAAAGATTCAGGAATTAAACTTTGAAAGCTCCTGACATTCGGAGGCCAGTGTTACCTTATTTTACGTGCTGTTTGAGCTACTACTGCTTTACTGATTGTGCCGTAGTCGTGGTGCTGCTTACAGGTGTGTTTGACATTTCTGTGGCTGTATAGAACTATGGTGGAATAGGCAGCCACACCAGAAGCTGCCTTGCTGCTTAAGTTCTGTCATTGGACTGTCAGACTTCATATGGACAAAGCTGGCCCAAGGAAGAGAGTAAGCATAACTTCCTCCATCTCCCACTTGGAAGGAGAAACACATCATGATCATCTTCATCTTTGATTGTTTCAGATTCCAGGCTGAATCATTCATATTCAAGATTTTGTTCTGTTTTGGACACAGGAGAGACTTGCACAAGTCATGCTACCTTTTGGGAAGCCTTGCTGTCACCAGTTTGAGCTGGGTACCCATAGGAGAGCAATAACAAAACTAACAGCAATACAACAGCTGAGATACAAAAAATTGTTGACTTGTTGCTGCATTTCACATCCTTAGTGCATCCTTTTGCATTCATTTTGTATTTACAGTGCAAGTTTGCATATAAAACCATTCGTCACTATCAAACTTGCAGTATTTGGGACAGATACACGGAGAAGGATGATCAGCATATTCCTTAAAGCATCTTTTGTTTTGCTTAAATGCTGTTGACTTGAATATCCATTGTATTTTTTGTGATGAAACTTGGAGATATATAAAAAAGTATTCTCTGTTGGTTGTGCATATATAATTTGAGCTCACCAGCTGGAATCACATGTATATGTAAATGATGGCAGATTTGGGCTCGTAATTGTTCAAATTGGCTATGGCATTTGTTATGTCAACCCTGTGTTCTCAGTGCTGACACTTTAGATTTCAATCAAAATTTTGTTAGGCAGAAGTCATAGAAAACTCCATTCTTTTAAGTGGGTGACTTTCTCATGATACAGTCTGGAGCTAGCATACACTTGAAGAATTATTTTAGCAAATGGCAGTCTTTTAATAGTTTAGTCTGTGGCATAGCCTCAATAGGTTATATTCTTCAGAGACTTCCAAGCTGCCCATCAAGATAGTGTCCAGTACTAATTATGTATATTTTTCTTTATTCTATGAATGTAAAATAGAATGCCTTTCTTGTTTTTCAAATCTCTGTTGCTATTTTAGCCTCCTCATCTGCATGGGCATGCTGTAGATATGAATTATTAGGGACAGTTGCTAGCCACAATGCCATTTGTGAAATTAGGAGCTATGTTACATTACTCTTAGAATCACAGAATCATTAAGGTTGGAAAAGACCTCCAAGATCATCGAGTCCAACCTTTGACCACGTCTAAACACCACCATGTCTAAACCACTAAGTGCCACATCCAGTCATTCCTTGAACACTTCCAAAGACAGTGATTCCCGGGGCAGCCCATTCCAATGCTTAACCACCCTTTCAGTGAAAAAATTCTCCCAGATGTCCAACCTGAACTTCCTCTGGTGCAGCTTGAATCCATTTCCTCTTCTGCTGTCACTTGTTGCCTGAGAGAAGAGCCTGACCCCCACATGGTTACAACCTCCTTTCAGGCAGTTGTAGAGAACAATAAGGTCCCTTTTGAGCCTCCTTTTCTCCAGGCTAAGCAACTCCAGCTCCCTCAGCTCTTCCTTGTAGGACTTGCTCTCTAGACCCATGGGGTTGTTGTGAACCAAGTGCAGGACCTGTCAGCTCGCCTTGTTGAACCTCATACTGTTGGCCTCAGCCCATCAGTCCAGCCTGTGCAGGTCCCTCTGCAGAGGCCTGTTCAGCCCACAACATACTTCTACCTTCTGGTGTTCAGCTTTTCCAAACTGTTGGCTTTTTCATTAACATATCCTCTGATTTTTCTGACATGCCTAGAAAAATCCCTCTCCCTTCTCAGGCCTCTGAAGATGTCAGATTTCTGTCCATCCCAGGCTTGATCTCTGGAGGACTGCAGCTTGAAGAAAACCAACTGTGGTTATTTTTTGCTCCTCAGAAGTAGCTGTACCTGTCATTACTTTTTTAACCTTTCGTTTATATATTTGCTTTTACAGTTCCTTTGATTGTGAGCACAATCACACAGATTAACAGGCATCAGAGCAAACCTGGGCAGGCAAATGGCTTCTCTCACAATATTTATAAAAGATAATGCCAGCAATTTCTCAGTTCACCACAGTCCTGACTCTTCATTAAAAAGAACTGAAAATTCAGTGCCATCAGCCTTAAAATCAAGGAGTGACTAGCACAGAAATATTAACTGATCTGGACTGTCACAAAGTACATTTTGGTGTCTTAGTTAGGTAGGGCTCAAGCAGAGTAGAAGTGCCTTAAGGCACAGACCAATTCTGAGCTTTATGTTCAGAAGCATTTTACAGCCATGATAATGTATCTCTGAAATTAAGCATCCTAAGCATGGCTGATTGTCTTTTAGTTAATTTATCACTGTGGAGTATCTATACAGTCACTTACAGTGACAGGCTGTAGTATGGACAGTAAACCCTTCCTGTGGCAGACTGCATCTGCAGGCTTTGTCTGGACCTGTGATATAAATGTTCCTGATAGGCCTTGTTTTCCTACCAGACAAGGTTGGTTATTGTCCCCGTTCGTGCATATGTATGTGAGGGAAACAAGGAACCATGCTGAGTAAAGCTGGAACTGCTCCAGTTCCTCTTTACCCACCCCAGTCTCCTCCTGTCCCCCAGCTTATCTCAGCAGACAGCATCTAGCATGTGTCCCCACCTCACAGCACATCAGCTCCTGCGCTAGACACTCCTCTGTTCAGAGACACACAGATTTTTATCATCGACTTTCTCAGGAAAAGTGCATTTTGGACATCTTCAATGTAAATACATAGCTGCACTTCTGACTAGATAGGTGCTTGGTTTTGCCATCAGCAAAATCTAAATTTCGTGGAGTGGTTGTAGGTCTGATGCTTTGGCTGCAATACCTTGGTTTCTAAGCATCATGTTCCTGTGGAACTGCAAGTCTGGGGTGTATATTTTAAATTGCCTTTTATGGTGGTAAGTACTCATTGGTGAGATCATGTTTGAATTTGTATGGTACAGTGTCTGTGACACCAATGTGTGTTCGCATCCTGAGCTCCACATCTGTGTATTCCATTCAAACTGTTGATTATGACCTGATGGATAGCCTGTTAATATGGAGCTTAGCTCCAGTACCTCTATGCCACTGGTTTTAGTATGCTGCTGAAAGGGAAGCAGTGCATTTGCTTTCTCCCTTCCCACCCAGCTCTAATGTGTGCTTTTTAGAAATAACAATTTCTGCTGTGGTCTGGATTTCATTGCGAGCTATTGCAGAGACAAATACTGATACATTCTAACATTTCAAAAACATTATTCTACATTTGTTGTGCTGGTTGAGTGTGGCAGCACCATTTCAACATTAAGTTAATTGTAAGGAAAGTGTTTCTGGGCATGGCAGCTTGGTTTCTGTACCAAGATCTGGATTTCTAAAAACTTGCTGATTTATACCCCATTAGATCCAAATGTTTTTATGTTATCAAAATATTTGTAAGTACACCTTTTATCTAGAATGCTTGTTAAGGTGTAACTTATAGTTAGTGCTGAGGAAAAACAGAAAAATATTTCCCTGGAAATATTATCATGGTGACTTTTTACCTCAAAGCAATTCTTTATCAGCCTGAGAGGTCTAAGGAAGTAAAAGATAGGGTATGCTATAGGGAGACCAAACACAAAAACAGGGTATGAGATTACGATCGGCAGATGCATCCACTGATCCAATGGTGAAAAGGAGTTATTCCTCAAAGTTCAGGGTAAAGCCTATGTTTCCTGTGTTTTCTTCCCTTTAAAAGAAGGGCTTGGTTCCTCTATGAAAATAGTGATTTATGGGCAGAACAACCTGCCCAGTAAATTTTCTGTCTGTAAAGTGAAAGTGCTTTGATGAGGAATAATAAAGCAACAGTGGAAGGAGTTACATTGTGTTTGTCTTCCAGAAACAAGCAAGGCTTTGAGCATCCTTTTAAGCCTTAATTTCATCTAAGCAGTGTCTTATTTCAGAGACTGACAGGTAAAATGATTGGCATCAGGAAGGCAGTTTTCTCTTGGCTCCTGGCACCCTTCCAGTGCAGTGATTCATGCCCCAACACCGTGCAGCACCATTATAGCTGCTCTGCAGTGGTTTTCTGCTTACAGGAGAATTGAAGATATACATACAGAGGTCTCAGAAGTGGAGCTTTGAGTAGAAGTGTAAGTGAATTTGGATGTAGGAGAGTAACCATTCCTTATCAGTTTGGATGCAGCAGTTGCATAGCTGATATGCAAGAGGACAGAGCCCAAAGGCTCAGAGAAGTTTGAAGCTTAGCAAACTACAAGGAGATGTTCAAAATGTGAGGGTGGCAGTATTGTTTAAGATAGACAGATGTAGATATAGATATAGATATAGATATAGATATAGATATAGATATAGATATAGATATAGATACAGATATATATCAGCTTTTCTTTTGGAGCCTCTGCTTTCAAGGTACTACAACTTTCTTTTTAAAACGGGGATGGTTTCCAAAATGTAGTGTTCAAGATCTGGCTCAGTGGAAATTGATAAAAGTGGTTTTGGTTTCTTCGATTCAATAGCAGCAAAACCACACATGTGAAAATAGAGGAGGGGGGATTGGTGGGACTTTGCTCATTTTTAGGCAGACAGATGTTTCCTGAGATGTTAAAATAAGTCCATTTGGTTGTAGGTAAGTTAATACTTAAAATGCAAGCCCTCAGTGTAACTGAACATCCATGGAGGCATTCTTTCAGCTGTTAAAGCTCCTTCAGATCATGGAAGGTGACAGGAGTACTTCTGAGAGCTGTAGGAGCTCTTTCTTCAAGCTTTGGTATCCCTGCTGTTTCACAACGGTGACTTACCCACATTTTTCTGTGCATGTTTGAGAGTACACAAGTGGCCTCACGTACCAAATAGCTTCTCAGTTACTGGCACTTGGTACAAAACCAAAGAAGTCAGTGACAAGATTTCTCTCCAGCAGACCTTGTAGCATGAACTTTCAGTATGTACTGAAAAGAAGATACCAAATCAAAGCAAGTTTTCCTTCAAAGAAGCCAAGATATCTTCCCACTGAGAGAAATTTTCTTGCCAAATGCTGGCTCTCCAACTGTGGCCATCTTGACTAGGGAGCTATTTAAAGCAAGGATGCAATGATTTTTTTTTCATTATGGCAAGACTTCATTTCACTTCTCATGGATGGCTGAGATGTTGATGCTCAAACTTTCCTTTAAAAGTATGTTCAGACAGAAATCAAGATCAGGAAATTTCAGAAGGAAAGTGATAATTGGGATGAACTGAAAGTAGAATTAAAATGGACACTGTTAGTATAAATATCTGTGTTGTTTCTGCGGCTATAATCATATTCATTTCTCTTTATCTGATATATTCTATCCTTATTTAAGTCAGAGCACACCCCACATGGTTGTTGCATCCACTTGAATGTATACTGTCTCTTATACTCTCTGACATGGTTTGTAGCTGGTAAAGAAAGGGCATCGTAGGGGTGGTTCAGAAACTGGGCCCAGATATGCCAGTATCATTTAAGATAAATGCCATTGCGTTGGATGAGAAACTGTCCCTTGTCTGATCCCTTGGACACAAAACATGGATGTGGCATTATGTACATTAGGAGGCATCTTGTGTGAATTTGGTTTTCCTAGTTCGCTGCAAGGTTACTTGCCATGGAATAAGTACTTGGTGCTTCAGTGTCTATTAGTGTTGCCCTTATGATGAACAACCAGTGTCTTTTTGAGAAAAAAGAGTTACCTTTTCCAAAAACTTGCATCAGTTAATCATCTAGGTTATGTAGACAAATACAGCTCCTCACTGCCTAAAGACCAGTCATAGAATTGAACTTGTTTATTTAAAGGCATGAATATGCACATGCCTGGTTTTAATTGGGTTACCTCATTTTCTCATTTCTTCCCTTGTTATACAAAGAAGGTTTACATTCATCTAACCTTCCTTCCAACCACACTGTTCTTGTTGCTGTTTTCTCCATTGCTGTACCTCCTGCCACCACTCTGGTGAATCAGGTGCGTAATGCAGACATGATTATCTTCTGCTCATGTCTTCTAGCCAGACTGTGCCAAATCTCACAGATTATTTTGCATAAGGTCTTTAGGAGACCACCTTTCTTCTCTGTCTGTGTATCTCACATGCTTGTTGGGTTCCCTGCTCTGTTATGCCTTAGTTATTGCACCTCAGCATATGACCACTGGGGATGAATCCATGAAATGCAACATGCTTAGTCGCATTTTTGCAGTCTCTCTTGGTCTGTCTTCTCACTGATTCAACTAACCTTTCATACAGTATCCAAGTATTTACACACTCTTCCTTATCAGCCCAGAATGCCAGTGCATCTTTGAGGATATTGAGGATATTGCCCTTGAGAAATGACTTTCAGAGCTTGCATTTTGTGGTGACTACACAGAAAATGGTTTATCTGCTTATGTGCCAAGATGACTGCTAATTGATGTTAACGAAATGCTTTTCCTATGCTAATTCCTTCTGTCTTTAAACAGCTGTTGTCAATTGTCTAAAGTAAGATCTTTGAGGAAGTAAATGCCTTTTTCATTTGCTTTGGTTTTGTGCAGTACCTAATGCAATGGGTTTCTGATCCGTGATTTAGGTTATAGACACAGTTCCAAAAATAATAAAGTACAACTAGATTGTTCTAGTGATTACCTCTAATAGCATTGTTTATGTCTTGTCTTTTTTATAATTTTGCTTACAAGTAGCACCTTTTAAAGTCCTGTAAATTTCAAAGTCAGAACAAATAATTCTGAGATTGTAAAGTAACAGCATCCCTAGCTAAAACCCTCCATAAATATTCAGGACTACTGAACACAAAAATAAAGAACACCAGCAATTTAGACTGCATTTCTGTTATTATTCCAAGCCAGTTTACTGTCTTGGAAAAAGGGAAAATATTTTTTCTCCATGTGCTTATGTTTTATAGTACTTTGTTTATAAACTGTTAGACTGTTTCCCTGAAGGAAATGGTGAGAATGAATTCAAAACCTGTTGAAGCTAGTGGAGCATTAGTCAGATTTAACATTTGTTTATTTGTGCCTTTTATACAGAGGGAAGGTTGAGTGTATTTTTTTAAGAAAAATACACAAATCTGATTGCAGAGCTACAAAATTGGTAAATTGTCTTGAGGGCAGGTCTGCCCCCTGAAGCTGATTTTAAATCATGTTCTTAATTGACTGCATTTAAAGATGACTTCTCTTTGAATGCTCTCAAATGGATAACAAAGAGAAATCCCAAATTCATTTATTGTTGGTTTGGACTTTTCTTTTTCTGATTGATACTCCGGACTTTGACAAGATAGGCATCACCAGAATAGTTACCTAGAAAATGAGTTCTTCGTTTGTTATACACAGATTTTAGTTTTGACTGAAAAAATAGTGGCCTCTTTGCCAGAGGCAAATTGTAATCTGGCAGGCACACAAGGCCCTAAAGACATAAGAGGAGCTGAGCAGAATGGCCCATATATCTCATTTTAAAGCTTCCTGCAGTAGCTTTGAGTCCAATGAGGATCTGTGTGTTGGAAAGATCTGCCTCTTGACACAGCAACAGAGGAAAAAAGATTAGGCAGGCACTGCATTCCCTGTATGGAGGCCCAGTTTCTTTCTTTATCAGAATGACCTTAGCAATGGCCTGCTGGATATGATAAATGTGCTTTTTACCTAAATCATGATGATGATGATGCTGATGGTCTTCACTGTGTCATCACAATTTTGTGCTGCAAATGATCAAATATAGGGTGGGGGGATTTTCATGATCTAGTAAGAGGAAAGAGAAGATTTGTATTACCTGCAAAGCTTTTAAATTTCCTAAATCTGATGAGTGTGCTGTGTTTTTTGAAACCACCAATGGCCTGATTACTTTTTGGGGAGGCTTAATAAGATAATGAGATTTAGAATGTCTGTCAATTCTCTGCTGATGTATGTGTTTATGTAAGGCATGCACATTGAATAAATGTACATATAAAGAGATTGCCTTAGACCCATTCACACTTTGACATGGATGTGCAGTTGAGATAAATGTGTGCAAAATTCAGACACAGTAAGCTTTCAGATAAGTAGGACAGGACCTCTGTTACTGAAAATTAGCAGAGCTCCTTTGACATCAAGGAGTGTAAATCCACAGATCATCCCTGCTGACCCAGCCCATCCTGCCTTAATTTACATATACCACTCTTTTCATTTCTGCTAATGAACTGGATGGCTCTTTCTTTCTCCCTATGCAGAGGGGGGTTAGTCCCAAGTCTGGGAATTAGTCTGGGAGTCCCAGCTTCTGTCCAGCTCCCGCTGTTTAGCAAAAACCCTCTGACCTGGAAATTGCCCTTCTCTGCCATGGCAGGGGCTTGCCTGCTCAGAGGAGTGACTGTGCTGGAATAAACTGAAGGTCCAGAAGACTGTCATCTCAGGTGACTCTTACCTTTGTGCAGTAACAGCTCATATACTGTTTCCAGTGCCATCTGTCCTCTAGATGGCCTGGAAGCCAAGAGCTTGCATGCTTTTTCAAGGTGTTCCTTTTGACTTCAACATGGCCAGGATATCCCCAAAGGAATTCAGTCATCTTCCCATACAATAACAAAATAAAATCTGGGATCAAAACAAACCACAGGTGAAGGTTTAGGGCAGAAGGTGTACTGAAGGTAGGCCAGGTGAAATGTTTGTTGCAAATCCATGCATGCTGCTGGATGTTTCTACTGCTCCTTTTTTTTACAAGGTTAGGAACTTCTTGAACTGATATAATGATTTATTGGAACTGAGCACAAGACAAGTTGTCAGAAATCATCATAGAGCTCGGGGAGAAACACGAAGTATTCCTCCACATTTCCATACTGTGGTATTAAGACTCACTGTGTATATATATTATATATTGATATTGATATATATACTAAATACATATATATTTATGAAGCTCTATAGGTACTTTTTAAAGTAAAAGTAAAAACATAAGATGATTTGCATCTTAAAGAAAAATGACCCTGATAGTTCTCTCTAAAGAAGTAGGCTCCACTTTATTTTTTTTCCTTTAATGTGAATGCTCACAGGTTGTATGTTAGGCTTGTTTTGGAGGAAGCTGGTTACTGAAGGAGCCTAGTTCTGAGAGCATGGGATTCATCCTTCAGGATTCAGAAGGCCTGAGGGGCAGAGCTGTCAGGAGTCGTTGACATTTAAAGGAGAGGAGGCTGTCTTCTATAAACGCTGTGCAAGTCTCTCAAAGGTTTTGAAAACAGGGAGTAAATGCAAACTATATATAAAGACTTGAAGGCAGGGTGCTCCTGGTAACCTGCATGACTGCAGATGTGAGCTGCTGCACCACACTGGATTTGGATACAGAGGATGAAATTTGCTGTTATCCCAGGAACACAGCTGATGTTGACGTCCATTCAGACTCATTTTGTTTACAGAGGAAGAACAGATATCTTTGCTGTTGTTGAATATGTTGGGATAAGAGAAAAAAATTACAAAGACAGATTCAAATTAATTTGGAGTCACAGAAGAGAGACTGGGAGGCATTTCAGTGATGTAGTAAATTAGTGCAGAGATCTTTCACCTCCAGCCACTGGGTTCAAACTCATGCCAAGCTGCAGGCTGATAACAAACGAGTGATTTAAACTGTGTCCTTACTAGGGCATGGCCATGGTTTCTTGTGTATGCCTCTCCTCAGCTGGAAAGTGTTTCTGTTATATTAAATGTCTGAGTGTGGGATTTTTCCTTTGTAAAATTTACAAAACTGATGTATTTTCAACATTAATTATGATATTTAAAAGACTAGCTTTGTCCTGATTAAACTATTTCAAAACACAGCTATTGAAATTGATACAACTGTTTTATATGAGCATTCTCACAGGAATATGGAAGCTCTTTATTCTCTTATTTATATATATATGAAGAGTTAATGTGTGTATGCATGTACTCATAGTCATTTTTTTTATATAGTAAAAATACTAGGGAAAGGAATTGTCTGTTTTTAAAAACCTTATACCCTTAATCTTTCCTTTTTACTTAATAGCTAGACTTGGATGTAGCTAATGTCATTTGGATGTTCAGTACAACATATGCTCAAAAGCACAGCCAGCTATATTGATAAGATAACCCTACTTCTCCACATACTATGGGTACAGATTTGAATTTAACACTGTTAAGCTGTGGAGGTGAAATGAGAGATCATGTGAAGCCTTTTTCAAAGATCCAACCATAAAGCATACATTCAAATGATACCAAGTGATAAATTCATAAAAGTGGAACAGCTCCATGTTTATGTTTCTCTCACGCTCCATAACTCAGACATTTTGCAGATATGTTTGGTTGTGCCATACGGTCGTCTTCTATCAGAAATTTACAAAGATCTGAATAATGTTATATAAAAATTGGGAGAAAAGCTCTGGTATTTTTCACTGTTGCGATTATGATCTGGTGCATGATGTAGGTGACAGGACACCTATATCCTAGACAAGATGAGATACAACTTTCAGTAGGTATCTCTAACTGTGTGAAATAAATATTATTTTATGTATTTATTTTATTTTGGAAATGTATTATAATCTCTCATTGGTGAGGCAATATTTTATTAATCGTTCTCTCCTGGAAGAAAAATAATATCACACTAGTCAGTTGAGAATTCTTACAGTTCTGGAAGCTGCATAAGACAGCCTTTATCAAGAAAATTACCTTTTAGAGAATTAGAGAAGCATAGATGTTTGTTAATAAAAGCCCAAATGTATAGCCTAAATGGGCCACTCTTGCTCACTGGAGTAATTCTGTTTACTTCAGGAGAAGGAGCTATTCCTGTGACAGTATAAAGCACCTAGTGAAATTTTTAATTTCCTAAATAATTCATCTCTGGGGATGGATAATGCATATTTGAACATTTTAATTGTAGTGTATTATATTCTATTCTCAGACTAAGAGCTAGCATATACAACAGTTTTCAGTAGTATTGTATCATGGGTAACGTCTCTGATTAAAGATTATTTATGTGCTAGGTTTTTTTATTATTATTATTTTTATTTACTTCATAGACATACTTCACAAAATATCATGGGCTGGCATCTCTACAGTAGCTCGGAGCTGCTCTTTAAAATGTCCTTGACTTTAAATAAGTATATAGCCAGAATAGGCATATTCTTGGCTTCAATGTAATTTGCCTTAGTCCACTCTCTGACAAGGCTGTTTAGGAGGGAGGCTGCCAGTGGTTTCCAAGAGGAAAATTTATACTGGGGAAAATTCAGTGTTTGACAGTAACACAAAAGGACATGAGAGGCAGGTAGGAAGGCACCTACTACAAGGGATCCCAAATTTTAGTTGGACTTATCTTTGCTTCTGCAATACTAACCGTTGGAGAATTTATTAATAATGAAATAAAAACAGTGGAATCCTCCTGACATCATTCAGCTTAGGGCGAGCTATTAATGCACTGCATTATTTTAACAACGAATCGTATGTTCTGCTTGGGCTGTGTACTGGGAAGAGTGTGACTTTGTGAAGAGGAACATGAAAGGATAGCAGTATCCTTCTTCTTCATTGCATTTGCTTGTTTTTTCACATGCTGGGTTTAGGGAATGGGACAACTAAGAATATTTCTTTTTACCGTGATAAAAAAATACCTCACAGTTTGAATATTCTGTTTTAAATATAAAGAACCAGCCTAAATCTTGGCATCCCTTTCCAGTAAGAACACAGGACAGAGTACCTTTACAGCTTCACCTGTCTGGGCTTTCAAGTTACCATCTCTAAAATACACCATCAGCTCATGGGTGCTGCCTCCCCTTTCGTGTTGTGTTGAAGACAGGGCTAACAGGTCTTGGGGCATTGTGAGCCTCCCTCCTGGCTCTCTTCAATTCAAGACAGGTAGTCCTGAAGGTTAGATCCAAAGCAATAATGAGCTTTTTATTGCCACGTGATAGCCGTCTGATGTCTTATTTTCAGGTAATTGGTTGGTTTGTAATAGAGGAGGTGAGGATGATTTAAGAACTTCTTGGAAACGTGCCTCACTGCACTAGCAACTGAAACCAACCCAGACTTAGCGGAGGTTTTTCATACTTTTCAGTAGAGTATTTTAGAGATCATTAAATGTGAAATTAATTAATCCTTATGATTCCTTTGGGAGGTGGAGGATTTTTATTAGTCCTGTTTTACAGACAGGGAAACTGAGATAGTTTCAGCCAACTCACTTGTATGTGGTGAACCACTGGTGGAGCAAGGATGATAGCTTAACACCTCCTGACTGGTTCCTAGGCTTCTTCCTCAGCTGCAAACTACATTGTTTTACTGCTGGACTACTGCATCTCCAAACTCCTTTATACCTATGCCAGCTGTAAGTGCCTTAAGCCTCCTTAATTTCAGGCTCCAGGTATCACAAATTCTGCATCGAGTGAATGAGACATATTGTTAAGATATGCCAAAATGTTAATTTAATAGCCTTGCTACACATGACATAAGAATTCTGGGAGAGCTTGAAGGGCAGGATTGGTGTGCCTTTCGTTTCCTTTGACCGCACCAGCACTTCTCTCCAGTTCCCTATCACAATTTCTTTTATCTCTCTGTTGCTGGAAAATCTCTGACCCCGAGAGCCATTTAGAGGCAGGGGCCTTGGTGAAAACAGCCTCCTTTACTGCATAGTCTTAATTTGCTCCCTGAAAACTATCTACTACTATGATACACTGAGGCTGTGGAAGAAGAAAACATATCCAAGCCTGCAGCTGATGGCTGGCTCATAACATATAAAAAGAAAGTGAAATGGATACACTAACACTGGACAGCTTTAATTGATACTTCCTAATTTTATGCTTGATAAAACAAGGTACCTTTAATTTCAGATTTAAACTGTTATTCCTTGAGTTTGTTTGTTTCCCTTGTATTCTCAGAGGGCCCAGAGGAACCATGCTGCTTGCCATTGTAGCAAAAACTTCCCATGTAGGTGATGATCGCCCATCCAACCCCGGCCTCCGAGACTACGGCACATGCTGTTTCAGCTTGTTAGGGGATTAACAACTTCAGCTGAAAGCGTAATAAGCCTTTTATCCTTTAGGCACCAGCTATTACAGGGGTATGCACATCACGTTTGAACAGTGCCCTATCTAGCAGGATTGAAAAAGAAACAAAGGAGGAGTGCAGGACAGTTGAGGGGAGAGACTCCAGCAGCCTGGGACAGGGTGTATTGAGCCCTGGATGGTTTTGCTTTCTGACTGAATTTGGCTGCTCTTGGGGCTGATGCACAATCTGCAAAGAAGAGGGCTCTTCCTGGGTGATGGCTCCTGGGGACCCTGCCTCTGTCTGCCTTTAACCATGCTATATTTCCTTTTTATTGCACCTGCAAGCAGTACTCGGGAGCAAGGCACTAAATTTTGTATACCGTCTGGATGTCAGCAAGCATCACAAAGAGGGGGGTTGTATTCCAGTTAGGATTGTCTTCTGGCTTTGCAGATAATGCAAGTGGGGCATAATAGCTCCAGGTTTGTTTTGCTCACTCCAGCATGCTGAGCTGGGTTAAAAAACATTTTCATTTTCACCTCGTTTCTGAGAGAAAAAATCTTCCCCGTTATTATTTTCTCTCCCTCTCCAAGAGACTGTTTCATTTTGTTGAAAACAGACTGAAAAAAATCCTTTGTTTCTAAATTCTTGTTCCTCCTAACCTCATTCTGATTGTAAATCCAGGAGTAGCAGTGTAGCAGGTTTTGGGCCACGCTTTTAATACTGCAAAGTGGACACAGAAACCTGCCTTAGACATTTTTGTTCAGTTTTTGACTTCACAAGAAATGTGTAATATTTCTGTATTGGTAATATGTTGTTAAATTTATGAGGCAGATCACCAACATTATGTGTATGGGCTGAGTTCATTATATATTTCTGATATGTCCATCCTTGGATCCAACACTGACTTCAGTAGAAAGTTTCACCCTCCTGACTTTTGGCTGTCAGCATATTGTAAAAATACAACTTTCAGCAGCCCAAATGCTGCCCCATGTCAGCTGATCTCCTGGGTCCTGGATATTTACTTGAAATATGACAGTCTAAGGACTCGTGTCAGAAAGCAGAGAGTGAGAGGGTGATGGGACAAGGTGAGGGGTGGCTGCAGCCATACGGGTGTCAGCGAAGTGCAAAGCAATACCACATGCCAGGAAATACTGCAGTTACCTCTTGCATTTTGTATAGGCAATTTTCCAGTCTGTTGTCTTCTGTCAAATGCAATGTTCTGAGACATTTAAATAAAATAAATATTGCTGTTGAGTTATATTTAGAACCATGTGAAATTTCTCTAGTGAAACTCCCAGCCAGGCAAAACATGCCGGCTTTCAGGTTTCTGTACCACGTGAAGCTTCATCTGGGTTTGTCGAGGAGGTTGCTCATGGAACCTGATGGTGAAGGTGGCTGCTTTCCGAAGGAGGCTGCCAGAGGCTCTGCCTGCCACTATGGATGCTGCCAGAGGGCTTGGGCAAAGCAGGGCTGGGTCCAGGTGAGCCTCGGCAGACAGTTGAGTTTCTCACAGGTGGAAGGTCAAAAAAGCAAATGATGAGACAGGCTGCTAATGGAAATTGAAATGAAGGTTTGCATAAACCTCCCACCCCTGCTCATTGTAATCACTGAGCTCTCACATTTGCCTATCTTCCCAGACATGCATCGCTTGTCTAATGAGGATGGGTGTTGACAAAATGAGCACCAGCACATGTAGGGGCTGGCCAAGGCAAGAGTGGTGTGTGGAAATCCCTCCAGAGGTGGGGTGAGAGCCCACTGGGATGGGGGCCATGGTAGGGCCCTGGGGTGGGGTGGCCTGCCCCTGACTTGAGCACCCGTCTCCCTCCCTCTCTCTCCTCTAGCCAGTACAGGGTTGCTCCCAGCACACCATCTCTGACCTGGGGAGTCACCCTCACCCTAAAGTGCTCCCCAGGAGCACCATTTTGCCCCCTGGGATGCAGCTGGGTGGAGCACACTGCTCAGCTCTAGCCCCATTTTGACACTCCTTGAGCATGGAGTGTTAGGTGTGTGCATCCCTCTGGCTGTAGGGAGGAAGGAAGGGAGGCTGGCAGCACAACAGTTTCTAAGGCTAGGGCCACTGGTGCCACACAGGCTCCAGGTGGTGCCACAGGGGCTCCAGTGCACGTTCCACTGCACTTTTCCCCCAATACTAACATGCAGTCAAATGGATTTTGATAAAGCAGCGAGTGATGTTCTCTCTCCCTTTTCCTGGGGAGGTGGGGAGGGGCGGCTGAGCATACCTTTAAATCACTGTCCTTTTTCTTCATAAGGATCCCCAAAATAATTTCAAAATATACAAAGGCTTTATTATAAAGTCAACATTAGTGAGGAAGCTGGCATATTTGTTCATCACAGTGGTGGTTTAGCTGTGGAGGTTATGTAATAAAATGAAATTTTAAACAGCATTTAAAATAATTGCATAAATTGTTTAACAGGTTGTTTTATTATTATTTTTAACTCAACAGGACCCCTTTTTCATTAATTTAAAAGTTAACCTTGTTTGATAACGTGCTAGGAAGTGGTACAGAAACCTTTATTCTTCCAGAGGGTTGAATTCTTTTGTGAGATATGATAGACAAAGCTGGCATCCTTTGTAGAAGATATGTAAAGCCTGTCTCCAGACATTGTGACATTGCTACAGACAGAGTTTGTCATCCATAAATTTACAGCTTATTTCAGTCTATTCATAAATTGACTAAATTTTTTTTTGAAAGAAAAAAATATATATAGGTGTATAAAATACCCAGTTACAGGTTGTGTTCTATTTAGCCCTTGATTGAAACGTATTGCTCCTCAGTATCTTTTAGCTATGAAAATTATAATATGGAACAGAGATTAGAATGAAATTATCATGGCTAGAAGGCATTTACTCAGTGGTGGCAGCCACATAAACCTGAGCCCTGAGAATGATGATAATGCATTAGGTTCTGCATGCCCGATATTATTGCTGTACATTATGTATGTTTCATTTATACTATTTCGCACACACCAGCAACGCTGACAGATAGGTAATTACTCTCTGCGCCAATGAACACTTATCAGCCCCGCCGCTGTTTATTGCGGGGATGAAGTGCGCTTGTCAGTCAAGGTCACTTGTTTGTGTGTCCTTTTTAATAGTTCTTTCACAGTTGTTGAACTTTGCGGGCGCTTCTTATGGCAAGCTTTTGGCAGGTTGCTTTACTACATCGCCTGCCTTATTAAAGCAATTTGTATTTATGGCTTTAATTGATAAACAACCAAGTTGCAAGAAGCAGGACTGGAAGGAGATAGGAGCATGTTTTGCTGGTCAGCTGATCTGCGGGGATGGTGGGTCATGACCTCAAAAGCAGCGTTTTGCAGAGACCCTCAGACCCTGCTGTGCCACCAGCATAAGCTGGTGAAATCTCTTGTGATAAAGATAAACATGAATTTAATGGTAATGGATACCAACACAATCTGCAGACTGCTGTAGGGCTACTGCTTGTGCTTTTTGGTAGAATATTTGCCAGTTCTGAACAGAGCTCTTATTGTTTGTGCCCTGAGGACATGCATGTGAAAGACCAAGCCTCTTTATCTTCAAATCGGGGGTTTCTTTTCTGCAAGAAGCCTCACAGAAACTCTGTATTTTTGCATAAAGTATGCTTTCCGGGTGATGTGTGTGCCTCTAACATTTTTTTTGTCTTCTTCAAACTAATAGTGTCAAAGGCATTATGGCAAGCCCACAATTTCTTTGGTTGTAAAGAAAAAATTCAGAAGCTTTCTCTTTTTTCTCCTTTTTCTCCTTTTTTTCCTTCCTTTTTCCTGCTGAAGCTTTATTAGAAAAAACAGAACAACCTCTAGGATGTAATAATTTATCCAGTCAAGATAACTGGAGGTATTTCCTTAAGCCTGTAATCACCCCGAGTTTGTGTGTTGTGAGATTTATACTGCAGTCCCTTATTACCAAAGAAACAGTTAAAAAAGGATTTATGTAGTATGTGCAGTGTGTGTGTCTGGAATTTCTGTATGTTCCAACTTCTGCACTCTGGTGCCTCCTTGGTCTTTTTTGTAGAGGACACTATTTTGAAGTGGAGACTGAACATTCAATTAAATGCAAATTTTATTCAGGCATTAAAGCAGAATCACATTCATTCATTAAACTCAAATGATGCTTTTATTTAGGAAAATATATCAGCACATGGTAGCACCACATGCTGCTTATAAATAACTATGGTGATCTGGTTGTGCAAAAGTATATAATTTCATTATTAAAGGATTTAAACTCCTTACAAAGTGCATGGTGTCCATGAATGTTTCACTTAATTTGATTACATCCATAGAAAAAGCATTTCACTTACATGGGTAGCAGTGGGTCTCCTGTCTTACAGCACCGTTCTAATTCATTATGATCCCGATCTCACACTTGTAGGTTCTGACTTGGCTGGATGTGTTTAATATTTTGGGTACGTAAATGCAGATTTGAGCAATTCGATTTGTTTCTGAATCTAGCCTACCAAGCTTCCACATTTTCAAGCCACTTCCTTTTCTTAGTTCTTAGTTACCAGAATGTTACAAAGAAAGGGGTTTGATCTCATGTAGATAGCATAGCATTAATTACCCTGACACTAATTAAACTGCATCAAACAAATACCACCGTGTTCCTCAGGGGGACAACAGAAGGCAGTTTAAAATAATTACTGGAGCTTCATGCATGTGTGAAGTTTTCATTACTCTTAGGACACAAGCAAAAGAGATTTGATATCATTAAAATTCCCCCCTTTAGTGTTTGCAAAAAAAATGACTGAAATTTGCTCGGAGCATATTGATGTCTAAATAGTAGTGATTTCAGTTCTTGAGAATAGTAACTTTTCTTTAAGAATTGTAAGCCTGTGAAGCAGGAACAGGTGTTCCAGTCCACATTCTGGTATGATTATGTATTAGCTTATGTTTGTCAGACCATTTCATTAACCACCCACTGCTATCACATATACATATACTTTGTTCTTTCTGAACCATGAAATGAAATGCATATATCTTCACTAATGCTTGCTATCAATGTAAATGAGAAAAGGAGGCTTATTACCAATCACTGCTGCTGTGAAGCACACACCTCTGTACAGTTACAGGTAATAAACATCTTTTTGTAAGTAGGAAGCAAGATATATTGAGTTCTGCGTGCAGTAAGAAGCAGACGTGCCTTCCACTGCACTCCAGTGTTAATAGATCGCAATTCCCAGCCGAGTATACATTCAACAGGATGTTAAACAGGTCCTAAAGCACCTTTCTGAACCAGAAGGTGCTATTCTTCTTCATGATCATTTAGATCTTACAAATGTTTTGAAGCTAGCAAAACTTTTCTGGCCAGTGGTTAATGGGCATCTTCTCCAAGGAAAATTGGAGCATGTTTGTGCCAGTGAGCAAGTGCCAGTTTCTGGATCAGCTGTCGCTCCTGTCAGAGCCAGCAGCAGCTTTATAGACCCTTTGAAAAAGTGGATGGAAGAATGATGTCCCTGCCTGGGGTGGGGGCTTGGACCAGACAGCCTTTGAAAGGTCCCATCCAACCCATCCCATTCCATATGGTTCCACAAGCCAGAGACCGGCAAGCAAAGATGACACCGAGACACTAAAGGCGGACAATGCAGAGTTCCAAACTTGCTGCACATTCTGTACTTTGCTAATGCTCACTTCATCATGTGCCGCTTTCCATTTTCCAAGTTGATGAGTGTGTGTGCTTCGTGTTTCCTGGTGCTGTAAAAGCCACTGAGCCCATTGTACAGGGTCATTTGGCCTCTTGATTTCTAGAGGTTAATACAGCATTAGTAAACTTCTTTGAATTTAGTACTGATGGCAGGGGCCTATGATGAAAGGTGTGTGAGACAGAAAGCGTTTCTAGATCTGCACTACTCGTAATATTCTGAGTATGTGATTCTTTCTCAAAATTTGATTATGTATAATTTGAGTGTATATAGTCATGTATCATAACCTGCTTATTTTCTGGAACCTTTGAGGAACAATTTAAAGGATTTTTCTGTAATGAAAGGTCTGATTATGCTGATGGTGCTTCTTTTTTTAAATTAAAGTATTGTCTTGATATTACTAAATCTGCTGCCTGCAATATAACATTGAATTAGGGTTGTGCAATTGACAGACTAAGTAGAGATGATCAAAACTGATTGGAGAGGAAATACAAAATTAATCCAGTTGTAGGATTCTGTGAACCCAACAAACACGCACAGCAGAATACTTTTATTTCTTTGGAGCCAGATGGTTTGTCCTATTTTAAGCTGATAGATTCTTCATGCATTTCTTTTGGATGTCATTGGTTTTAACTGCCAGACAGTATCTACTGTTAGAAGTTTCCTTATTCCTGGATTATTTAAAGAGTATTTTTGGCACATTCAAATGATCATACTGTACACCAAGTTAATTTTTCCTTACACTTAGCTCATACGTGAAAAAAGTGTTTATATAATGAAAAAAACCCTCTAAAATGAACAGTTCTTTTTTTCCTTCTTTTGACATGATGTTGACAGAAGTCGCTTTGATGTAGTTTAGAGTCATGAATTTTCTATCTGTTCTGTTTTTCCTGGGGCTCCATCTATTCAGACATCCTGATCTGTCATTTTGCAACACTTTGTGAAGTGCTTGACAGATAGCGGTTTTGACAAGTGCTGGACATCAGCAGCAATTCAGAATAAGCAGTGTATATTTCTCCAGGTAAAGTGACAAAACGTCTAAAAGCGTAAGAAGAACTGTACAGTCTTCAATCACATTTAATGTTACAAAGCAAGACTTTTTCTGCTTTCTCCATTTATTCTAGTAGCGTGCAGTGGCTCAGACTTGAGTATCTGCTGGAATTTTGGATTGATGACTTTCTCTTTTCCTTTTGTATTTCCTAGTACATGACTAATTTCTTCAGTCGGATTAAAAAATAGAAGGGCTTTCTGAGACAGATGTAGAAAATTGTAGCACAGCTAAAGTTCCATGAAATAATTTCCAGGGTCTTTTACTATTTGACAAAAACAACATGTATGTGATCAATTATCTCTGCGTTTGTTGTTGCTTTGTTGATTTTTTGGGGTTTTGTTTTGTAATGCCATTTTAATTCTATAAATGTAGCATGTATGAAGAACATAATTTAGGAAAATCACCATTATGGATTAATTATTCTGTTTCGTATTCCACATCCCAAACCCTTTCTTGATGGTGGTTTCTATTATATCACCCATAGGTAATCATAGATTACATATTTACATGATGTAGTATATTGAAAATGTAAAACATTTCATATAATTATTCTGCATCTGTATTCACTCAAGAAACAGCTGTTGAAAGTTGAGGGGGATGCAAAATGGCACAGCCTGAAGATGTTCTTGTTCATTCAGCTAACTCCTTTTTGATGTGATACCTACTGGCAGGGTTGTGTGGTGAATTCAACTTCTTTGACAGCCATCAGCCCCACTGACCAGTAGTTTCAGTTTTTATAGTTAGGGGAAAGATGAGGAAAAATATTTCCATAATTTAGATTTTTTTTTTCAGCTGCTGGATCGAAAGCCCCTGCCAACAGCTATCTAAATCAACACCATGCCAACATGTTCTGTAGTCCGAAGGTCACTCAAACATCTGGCCCCACAGTCTTGTTCTTTAAGGTTTGTCACTGGGCAGCATCTGTTTATAGATTCTTTCTCAACCTCTCTTTGATCACTTTGACAGCAAAAAGAAGCTTCTATCACCCTTGATGTGTTAAGATAAAAATATCAGGAACATCAGACCGTTGTAAAATTTTGTGGAATTTCATGTAATACTGCATCTGCATTTTTAGTTTCTTAAATTTGATTTTTTTTTTTCTTGGCTGAGTTAGAGGGAATTATGTATTACTTTCTGCTGTTGAGATTAAAAAAAATATTGTCAGAGCTGATATGTTCAGTGGGAATGTGAAAATGACTATACTAAGCAGGTCTTGCCCAGCTGAGCTTGGTCAGCATTAAAAAAAAAAAAAAAGTTTGGAAAGTGAGCAGAGCCGGCATATTTAGCTCTGGTCTATTTTGAGTAACGTGTTAGATAACTCCCTTTACTATGTCCTGTGTACTCCTACAAAGAGCTACCTATTTCATAAAGGTTTATATATGCTCTTACATGTTTAGATGCTTCTTCTATAAATAACTGTTGGGGATATGGAAATATCATCGCTTCCATGTTTCCTTTTACTAACTTCCAGTTAATTTTTAGGTCTACTGTTTCCAAAAAATTTGGAATTTCTTGCTTTTTTCTAGACAAGAATAAATAAGTTTTCTTTACCCTGGTCTTGTGCTTTAAAAAAAACATTTGGTAGTCTTTGGCAATGTTACAATGTTCATATTTATGAACACCACTTAAGTCTGGTTTATACCATAATGGAAAAGATCTTAGGTTACATGTCTTATGGAATCTTATGGTCCTATCCTCAGCAAAGACACTTTGTTTGATGTGTAACCTAGGGACAGACACAATTGTAATGTAAATGCATAAAATTATGGATATGTGAAAATAATTTTTGTTTATGCACCTCCAGAGCTTGTGGCAAATGATGCAGACAGCCCTAGAGGCCTTTGTTACTCCACAGAACTGCTACAGCTTGGTATTGTATATATATACAGACTTACTTGTCTTCAGCAGAGGGAGGTCTCTTCATGAGAACCTTATTAAATGTGCACATAAGGGCCATAGTCCTGCACATCTGCCATGAGTAGTCACCTCAGTTCTGTAATGGTGGGTTTATGGATATATATACATATATATATATGGGTGTATCTATCTGTTAGATAGAAGTGAGCTGCAAATTCCTCTTGGCTAATGACAGCCAACATGTCACTAAAATTCTTGACCATTATCAGCCAAGAAAATAACCATATGTAGAAATCAGCAGCAGACAGATCTAGTTGGGCTCTGTCTAGCTTTATAAAATGATATGGGAATGCATATATTGAGTGGCCCAAGTGAGGGGGCTACATCCCCACTGTTCTCTGAGGTGTAACCATCCTGGGCCTTGGGAGCATGGAGCAGTCTCCTCTCAACTTGTAGTGTAACAAGAAAGGAGCACCTGAGCAGTGAGGGGTGGTACTGCTGGCAGATTGGAGCTTTAGTTGAAAGCTCTGTTGTCCCCAAGAATACAGGAAAGTCACAAAGAATCTTAGTGGAGAAGCTAAGTTTGTGCCCAACACAGAGGAGGGAAGAAATCCAAAAAGCAGGTATGGCCTCCTTCCCCACCAGAACACCCCACCTCAGAAGTGCTCAGAATGAAGAAGGTAGAACTTAATCCTTACTAAACCATGTCCAGTAGCTGTGAGGGGCAAGATGACATGGCCACTTGATGAGATGTCTGGCTGTATGAAAGAAGGGAAAGGTCAGTCTTCAGAGATATTTTTGGGAAGAAGTGACATTTTGTTATAATCTAATATGCAAAGAAGGCCAAATCTAAGACTGTAGATCTGAAATATACAGAGGGTAGGCGCTTCCATAGTAACTGTGAAAGAGATGTAGGCTTTGAATTTAAATTCCAGCTAGCACATTTAATAGTGTACGAACTGTTTTGGATAGATACTTCAGAGTAATTCTGACCAGGATCTTGCTTTTTATTAGAGCAGTCTTGTGAAATGGGTCCATTGCACAATCCTACAGTTCTCCTTTCTCTTACTTCATGTCATGATGCTTTCTTTGCAGTTTCTGTGTAATCTTTCAAGTTCATTTGAAAGTATGAGCCATACTCCTTTTCATGTGCCTTACTGCTTTTAACTGTACGTTGCTCAATCCCCATCATCCTTCCTCCTATAGCTCTCCTTTCCTTTGTAGCAATATGTTATCGATTCTCTTTGTCTGCCCTAAAAAAAGCTCCTTGTTGAAGGTCTGGATTAGTGAAAACAAGCCTTACAGACAGGATCTGAGTCAGGAAATATCTTAGCTGAAGGAGATGACATAAGAAAGCAAAGACTGTTCAGTGGGAATTCTGCCTCATAAACTTTTTTAGAACAGCTGGAGATGGTGTTACCTGCAAGAATCAGAAGGTTCATCCTGTGCTAACATCAGAGAGATTTAGGCACTTTCTGAGAAAAATCATCCAGGTTTGCACAGGAGAAACCTTGCTGTACCTTCTGAGGTGAGTTGTGGACAGTCATTCTTGGAGGTGGTGCAGGTCTGAGCAGCGGGAAGGCTACATGTTAGTGCCAATTGGACAGAAAGATGGTATTAGGTAAAAGAGTCTTTATATAACCCACAATTGCTTAGGTTTAAGATGAACAAGTAAATAATTGCACAGAAGCTGTTCAGGAATGCAAAAACCTGAAAGAAAGAGGTAAATTCAATTCCTTGTGTAAGGCTCAAATAGGGTTAAAACTTTAGTCAAAACTTGAGCTGATGAAGTAAAAAGCTAGATAGGAATGAGTTTATATAAATAATAACATTGAGAGCAGTGCAGTAAGCACACACATGAAAGCAGCATAGTTTCAGCACCAGGGCTGCAAGATGAGACTTCTGCTTCACTAGTTGCAAAAAAGCTTATATTGGCTTGTTCTTTTTTATCTAGTATTTTTCTTTCACAAGTAGATTTTAAACCAGGTATTAATACAGAATGAGCAATCTTTTGGTCTGGGAGTATATATGAATGAAGACTGTGTTCTCTTATGTTGGCTTCTGGCTTTCTTCCTCCACTCCCCAAATCAGAAAGGTATTTTATTAATATTTCATGTTTTATCATTTTGGGTTTAAAGGTAAGAATGGTCAAGGTGAGACTGACAGCTCCCTTAGCTGGATTTCCTGACTCTAGGGCCAGCAGCAGGCGTGTGGCAGGATAGGCATGCACAGACACATGACTTTTACCTCTTGCAGTTTCTGTGAATCAGGGACTCAGGTTTTCTGGCCTATGAGCAGTATTTTTGTAATTTTAAATTTTCCATTGATGGATTTTGCTGCGTGGTTAATTCTTCAAACTTAGTTTCTACAGTAGTTTCCACAGGCACCCTGCCTCTAGTTAAAGGACAGTTCTTTAAAAACTATGAGGTCTGGACCTACTTGGTTAAGATACTGCTGCCTTGTTCCCTGGAGTTCAGCATTTTTCTTTCTCTTGTTTTCTGCCTTCCAGGGTCTTTGGATGACTTCCAAATCTATTCCTTTCTTTTTCAGCTTGATGTTCCTCTTTGTTTTGTTCTTGATCTTTGATTTTGTTCTCCCTTCTCCCTCTCCTTTTACCTTCTTCCCCCTCCAGGAATGTACCTTCCCAGCTGGCTGGCTGGGAATGTCTGCTGTGCTCTCACCCAGTGGAGATGGGACTCACTAGCTGAGCACACGGTGTTGCAGGCGCACTGTGGACAGAGCCAGTGCAACCACCAAGTGTGTCTCTAATGGACCAAGGATGTTCTGGTGGTCAGAAAACAGGCATTTTAGGGGAATTATCAGCTCCATTTTTGAGTCAAGAAGTGCTTCTAATTAAGAATCATGGGCCTTTAATGTGTCAGTTATGTCTTTAAAATGAGATGCTGGCGTTGTTCTGTGTTGTCTGGGAGCACAACTGGTTTAAAGCCCCTAGGAAGACATCCCTGACTCGCTGGCTGCAAGGCAGATTTGAACTGGTGGCTGATGTTTGTTTTCTGTGGTGAAACTTCCCAAAGATAATATTGAAGGCTGAAGAGCCTTTCCAAGGCAGACTGGAATATTTTATGTAAATAAGAAAGCAGAATGATTTAAGTGCAAGAAAGCATGTTATAGAAGCTATAGGTATTTTGCCATATTTCTTGCATAATGTTTATGCCACCTGTGATTAAAAATGAGATAATCCCAGCAATTTGAGAGAGTCTTATATGATTAATATCCATTTCCTCGTTGCTTGCTGCAGTGAAAGATAATTAATTGTAAAGACATTTTTAGAAGCAGTGCAATAATCTTCTCTAACCAAAAGCAAATGTTTAAAAAGTAAGAAAATTGGTAATGCAATTAATTATGTGGATACAATAATCTAACCTCCTTGGTAGAAATTTGGTGCCTAGGGACAGTATTATCCACACATTAAATTGAAATGAACAATAACATTCTCTTTATCATTGCAGTCTAGGACGTGGAAGATGAAACATAACTGCAGCCCTACAGGGTTGCCTAGGTTGAGATTTCAGAGCAGTTCTTGAAAATGCAGATCTGTTCACAGAAGATCTTTCTCTAGATATCCTAAAAGGTTGTTTCAGATAGGGATTTTAAGACTTACCCTAAATGTGTTCAAAGGCTTTGCATATAAAATGCTTCCAAATGCTTCCAGTTTTCACAGGTGGATTTTTATCTAGATGATAGGTTAATAATGCTGTGTCCAGCTGTTTTTGAGCTTTAACCTGTGTTTTAAATACATTAGCTCCACAGGTAAGCATTCACTGAATGCGGATTTTTGTTAATTGTAAACATTATATTTCAAACTTAGCCATATTATTTCCAAAACAAATCTTAATGAAGGAAACAATAAATGTAAACACTTATTCTTAAAATGCTAATGTACAAGAAAATAAATAAAAGATATTGGCGATAGTATATATGGAAAATAATACAGAGTTACTGCAAGCTGTTGTGCTGAATGTTTTTCTGAAGGACTGTAAACTCTTAACCAATTGGGTATATGGTTGTAATTTTCCTACAATATTTTCCTAATATTACAGATGGCAGTAGAAGCTCAAGATTAAATTACTTATCTGGTATTCAATTAGACTTCAACAGGTTGCTTATAATATAACAAGAAAATGAGCATTTAAAGTCATATGAGTTGCCACAGTAAAGTGATAATGTGCAAGTAGGTAAAATACAGCACTGATAGTAAGGAAAATGTCAGGAACTGAATGAGCTCTGTATAGGTGTGTGTAATAACGTGTTACTTGGAATATGAATGTATGCTTTGTTGTTTCTTCATTATAAAGGACAGAGGTCAACATGAGCTTTATTAGTAAAAATAAAGAAACCTAATGTATCTGTGCAAGTAGTGGAAAAAAACTTGAAATCATGAAATATAGAGGGATAAAATGAAGTTTTTGTGTTTGATGTGTTGGTTGTTTTATTTGTATTTATATATACGTAGACATTTATTTCTCTAATCTTTAGAAGTCTCTACAGCAAACCATAAAGTGTCTGATGTGTGATTCTCATTTCTGTGGAGAAACAATATGCTGTTCAGAGGAGCAGCCCAATGTGCCAGGTGGTGCCCTGTTGTGGGGATGCAGAGCAGCAGAGGCTCAGAAGCTGAAGACACTTTAAAGGAGTGGAGATTTATTAAATAGTTGCTGTGTAAGAACTTTGCTGTACAAGTTTGAAATTCATATCTGATTTCTGCTGCCTTCCAGCTGACTACCTTGGGGCATGCACAGTATCTCCTGGGCTCTGCCTCTACCTAGGAGAAATATGAACTTCCAGGAGTTCCTGTGGGTTTCAGCAGGTATTGCTCAAGGGCACCTGTGATTCTTCTTGTTATAAATGGGGTCCAACCTAAAAAAAGGGTAATTTTTTACCCAGATTTACTTATTTGGAAATTAGTGGGTTAGGTAAATAACATCAAGCTTGTTCTTAATTTGTATTTCTGGTCTGTGTGTGGCCTAGCCCTGGGCTTGAGTCAAGATGACTTGAGCTAACAGAGCTGTAGCAAGACTTGGCAGTGTGAGCAGAGTTCGTGTTTCAGACCGTGCTGTCCATCAGTTCCATCAGGAGGTCGTCACCTGCAGCAGGCAGTTCTGAGGTGGCTACATTTCATTTCATTTTATTTTCCATATAAACACACTTAGAGCAAGAACTCTTGAGGCTACACAAGCATCAAAACACATGAAAATAAAACTAAAACAACTCCCCCCCAAAACAAAACAAAACAAAACCCCACAAAACAACGAACAAAGAAGCACCCCCCCCACTCCCCCCCTTCATCCAAATAACAAAAATCCGTCTTTGGACATGCAGATCCATAATCTGTAAATAGCTACACACTTAATTCTGCAGTGTGGTTTGAATTAAGCATTTGCTTGTGTTCTGCAGAGTTTGGAGCCTTGTATTGCATAGTTCTTAAATTTGTTGCTGGCATGGTAAGACCACGGTATTCTAATGTACGTGTCCTGAATGATATAATACTACTGAGCACCCTTTCTAATTTTCTTAATGCTGTGAGTCATTCAGCTTCTGGGCATTAGTTAAGTTGTTACATAGATGATTTCCCTCATAATTATCGAGAGTTTTGCTGCCTTGTTTTTCTCTTTTTCTTTGGCAAACAGGATTGTTTCAGAAGTGGTAATAGAGTTGCCTGTTGCTATTGTGAGTTTAGCCAGCTGTGAAGCTGCACTTATGTTTGTTATTACCCAGCACTTCGTTATGAAATGCAGCCTATTAATTATTTCACTAAAATGTAGCTGCTGGACCTGTGGGATATTCCACATTCTCTTGTTGCTTTACATTTCCGTTCATTTTAATGGCAGTTCAGGCAGTTTCTTTACATTTATATGTAATTTCCCTTGGCTGTCACTCCCTGCTCCTTCTAGATACTTCAGTCAATATTTTCCACTGTTGATGAAATTCATGTTTCTGCTCAGGAGCTGTCGTTAACTCCCAATCCCTTATTTCCTCCTTGATGCTGTAGTTGAAGATTGAGGCATACAGGGGTGGAGGTCAGGGGTACAACACTTCTGAGTCACTGTAGAGCAGCTTTCCAGAATAATACCCATTTTTAAGCACTAAAACATTTGACCTGTAACCCTCCTTGGTTGCTGCATTTGACTGAATAGCTCCATTTTTTTTTCCCTTTGGCTCCGTTTGGTTTTGCAGTGGACTTGTTGGGAAGTTAATAGCTATCACGACAATTTTTATTTTCTAAATGAAACAATGCCCCCTGGTGCTCTAGCATCCGAGAGGTCTGATTTTACAGTCAAAATAAAAATAAAACCAAATAAAATCTTTTCAGACAGATACTTACAGTTCCTAAATCTGCCAGCTACCACTCAAATGCTGTCACTGTCACTCACAGGGGATGGGGAAGAACACTTGTCAGCACTGAGCAACAAAGAGAAGTCACAAGGAGAGTAACAAGGAATAAAAGCAAATTACAGAAGAGATAAGTCCATTAGGCAGGGTGAAAGGAAATTACAGAAGAGAAAAATAAAATGAAAGAGTTAAGACAAGAAATAGTCTAATGAAAGAACAGTTGGAGAAAAGTAAAATTAAAACTATCTGCTTAATGAAATGTTAAATCTAGATAGTGATAGAGAAGAAGCAATAATATTAAAAAATGGAAGTACTTTTTTATAAAAAGATTTAATTTAATAAAGGTATTACAGAAGAAAAGGACAAAGAGGGTAAGTGTGAAAAATATGCAATGAAGAGCATTAAATTAAAATGTCAAATATTAAAAGGAAGAGAATATGGAAGGTATATATAAGTGCATGAATGCTACAGGAATTAGTAGAATAAATGTAGTTTGATATTTTCTGTGCCTAACAAAACAGATTATTGATGCAGAAATTTAATCCAAAGTACCATCAAAGTTAAAATGTAAGCAAAGCTGATAAGCAATGAAATGAAACAGTTGATCTCTCTTCAGCTGGGCTTGTCACTAGCATTTGATTCCATAAAAATTAAGATGCTAAATTACAAAATTATTCTTGATGGGCATGGCACGCATGGGAACCACAAGAATGTTGCTTGTCCTGGTTGCAGACAGCAAACTCCAGCACAGCATGCCTTCCCGCAGCCTTGCAGCTGACGGGCGCCTCAGCTTTGGAAGACCAATCAATAGAGCAGAGAGTGCCATAAATCACCATCTCAGATGGAGTGCAGGGCTATGAACACTACCAGAGCTATCTATAAAGCCAAACCAGACACAAAAAAACCCCCAACAAATAAAGGCAGAAGAAAGGCAGAGGAAACCACCCCTTGCTGCAGCTGCAAGATGTGTAAACAACCCGCACTCTCAGGTTTTTTTCAGTCACAGGCAAGGATAAAATAGCACAGCTCAGAAGCAGGGATGACTGAAATGGCTTTAAGGTAGCTTTATGTTCCCACAGTCCTGGAGCAGCAATGAGTCAGTCAAGTCCCTCACTGTAAGTTAGAATAGCCTGAAGGCTGCTCTAAATCATTCTGGCTGCCAGTGACCCTGCAACAGCAGAGAGGGGTTGCTGGGGCATAGCAAAGTCTTGGCTGCACTTCCCTTCCTTTGGCCATGTCCTCTAGCCCATCCAGAGGAGCTGTTGGGAGGGGGGCGAGGGGGTGTCAGGGGAGAAGAAGAGAAGGAAAAGCACGGAAATGGCTGTGATGCCTGTTCTGCTGGAAGACCCCTGCTTCTGCTGTTGCTGGCAGAGGTCCAGCGGATGGCTGTGGTCGGAACTGATCCCAGCACAGGCAAGAAGAATTCTGTGGTTGGGCCGTGGCCAAGTGCAGTGGTAGGGTTTGGTTTTATTAATCTGATTTTCAAAGGCATTTTTTGAGAGTTCTTCAGATTATATAGAGTCCCTTTTCCCTGGGAATCTCATCTGTTGGTGACTGGTTTGTAGGTCCTACACATGTGCAAGTGTTCATATTCTGTGGCCATCATGGTCAGTTTTGTATCAGTGTTAATGAGATATTATCTCTACCCAGTACTATCTGGCCTAGTAATAGCAGTATTTAAGTTAATACTGCCATGTGTATTTGTACCATTGAGTGTAGCTCATGATTTTAATTTTGTTTTTATTTACCTGCTCTTATAAACTAAAAACATGCCCCAATTTGTGAGAAAAACATGAGGCTCTGATTCAATTTGCTTACTTCCTTTTTTTTGTTATAAATAATATTTAGAACAAATAACAGCAATCGATTATACTAACTCCAGATATTTACATTTTGTATTGTGATCATTTGATGCTGTTGTCAGTCACCTCTGAATGATCCTATGTGTGATGGAAGCTGCAGTTAAGAGTATAATTTGTTTCCAAAAGCTTCTGTAAATATCTCAATCTTACTACCTCAGTGTGAGCAAAATGTTTGTTGCTTAAAAGAAGACCATGACCTTCTTAAAAGAAGACCTTCCCAAGCCAAAGGGCATACATTCTGAAACCTTCCCTTTCTCTCACTAAACAGTGAACAGCCCAACCTTACTAGTGGGTAGTCAGAATTGAAATTTACCAAACTGCTTAGTCACAGCAGGTTGTTGAGTGGACTGTTAAAGGAGATCTGGCAGCAGAGGAAAAATTATTATCCCTTTTAATAATTCCTTAAAAGCATTCCCAAAATTTTGTTTTCAGTCAACTGGGTATTTCATGATGTGCAACAGAAGTAGAGTGATGTTTTGAAGTACTGAGCAAGACCATTGGTCTTATAAGTAGTAGACATCTCCATAAGTTGTGCATAGACATATTCTTAACCTGCACATGCACTGTGCAAAGGTTTTAGCTTGTACTTGCAGATCTATTTTAGCAAAAGTGTGAAGAGCTACCTTCCCCACTGACTAAAACTCCATGAAGGTCGAAGTAGAAGGTAATGGACATTCCATTCCCTGCCTGTGGTTACCTGAGACAGAAGGATATGATCCCTTGACGAGCAAATGGTAGAAGAATGGTAGTTTGTACCCACATGTGTGGTGTGCATGTGAGGGAGCACAGAAGCTATAATTAAATTTAATGCCGTTGATATGATAGCTTATAATGTCTTGGCTTTTTCTGATAATTTAGAACAGAAAATTTTAAAGAAAGAAAGGAAATATATATGTGTTGGTTGGATGTATGTCAACACTGGTTGACACAGCAGCTGAAGACTAAATCTTCAGGGTGTAAATTCTTTTAGCTCAGCTGATGCCAGGAGAGCTGTGTCAGACTGCAGTACTTTAAGCTCTGTCCTGAGGACACCCAGTACCGTCAGCAGGAACTGCGTACATGGAGTCAGTAGAGTTCCTTGGAAAGGATTCAGTGCTTTCCTGCCAGGAGCTCAGCACTAGTTGTGGTCTTGAAGATCTAGTGCTGCCAGAAGAGACACATAACCTCTGTCTGCTGCCTTTGATCACAGCTGAGGGGAAAACTGTTCTGTGTTATCTTTGAGCCTGAAAACTGCTAACATCCCAAATTATTGAAGATCATCTGACTCTGTGGGATTTCCCTGTTGCTCTCTTCTCCCTGGCCTTTTTAGGTAGGACAGATTGCAGCAATTCATGCTGGTGTGTGGGAGATGGTTTCAGAGTTACCTGTGACAATCCAAACACAAAGACCTACCTACAATGGTGAGCATTTCATGCCATCCACAGTATTCTCTTAAAAGAGCCTACTGACTAGGTACCTCTGATTTAGCAGCAGGATGGAGCTGAAATCATGTCCTGACATGCAAGCATTTTGGATTATTTAATAACTTAATTTTTCCTTGAGGATTGATAGCTTAGTCTGTCATTTATTTGTTTGATATTTTATGATCTGATGATTTCTCCTCACATATTTTAGTCAGGCATATTATGTATCACTGTTGCTGTATGTTTTCTATTACTGGGAATTAATTTTTCACAGAGTATCTTCATTTAATTATATAATACAATCACATGTGCATTTGCATGAATAGGAAGAATCTGTTCTAATTTAGCCATTATATATTATGCTATCTTGGGTTTTCCAGTAAAAACTCCCAAGTTTTTTTGTTTTAGCATAACAATAGTCATATTCATTGCTTCTTACATTTTAACAAAAGCACTCAGATGCCAGTTCATAGATTGACATAATCAGCTTTGTCTCTTAATTAGAAAAGAGAATAAAGCTGTTTAGGGGTGTCAATAAAATGACAGATGCATCATTAACAGAAGGCTACATTGGATCAGAATGGTGCAAATAGTTGGAATTGAAATGTTAAAAATTGTTACTGGTAACCTTTTGTTTCTAATTTTCATTTTCTTGGGATTTTTTCATAATTGAAAAATAGCAAAGGTACATAACATATATATGGAACAGTTACTGGTGATGGAGAACTCAAGTTTATCATTAGAGTAGAGCTATAGCTAGGAAAACTTACTGCTCAGGATTTCTGCCTATCCTCAAAACAAAATTCAGCATGGCCAATGCACCCTTTGGCTGTGCCTTTGATGTACTCTTCATCACCCCTATGATGTCACCCGTGGTTTATCAGCAATGGGATAGCATGTAGATTACAAAATGCAGGACCGACCCTATGCCTGACTTCTTGGTGCAGCACAGAGTATGAAATCTCTCCGTCTTTAGACTGAATATTCAGTTTAGTACTGACTTTAGTGAGTCTGTATTTCTCCAGCAGTTTATGATGCTGTTGATACCCACATATCTTTTGGAATAAAGAAGTTTTTACACTGTACTTGCAAGACACAGTAGCTTTCAGTCAGAACAAACAAAAATCGCAGAATCTGACAAAATTGCAAATATTTAAACACTGGGACAATGGGAGTGCATGTTTTGGGGTTCAGGCATACAGATGGAAATAAGATTGCATGCTGCATCTCTAATCTGTCAGAGGTGGCTCATCCCAGTAGGGTCTGATGTCCAGGGCATCCACAAGACCCAGCATCTCATACCAGCTTTACTGACAACCTGAGCTAGAGGATTTTCAGATTTCCTACGAATACAACTGTCTTCTGGCAAGCAATATTGAGGTCCTTCCTAGGAAGAAATCGGCGCTGCTTTGTCTATCTGGCACCAGTCATGTGATACGATTCGGGGTGCAAATGGTCTGGCTGCTAGGTCCCATAGCAAGACACATGAGCGTCCATCTTTGAATATACTCTAAAACACCCACACCTACAGCCTTCTGTGCTAGATGAGTGCTGTGCAGCCAGTCTTGAAACCTTTTCAGCAAGGGGAATGATGAGTGGGTGAGTCACCAGTCTGTAGTCCTGAGTTTGCATCCATGGATTAACGTGGATGAGGTATTCTAAATCTTAGTCTCCTTCTCTGTCTGCATCCACATTCTTTTCTTTAGAACCTCTAATGCTCATTATCTCTTCAACAGAAATGTTTTAAACTTTCAAGATTTCATGAAGTTTCAACACTTCTGTGAATTTTTTGTCCCGTATATAGACAGCTGTGTCATCTGTTGTTTGCGAATCAGCATTTAATTACGCAGGGCTCCAAAAAAGTCGTAATGGTACCCAGCTGAAGTAGCTGGTTGAAAAATATTGAACACTTCATTAATAAAATTTCTAATTTTCAAATTAGAATGGGACAGGGGTGAGCAGGTTGAGGAGCATCAGGGAATATGACAGACAGACAGACAGACAGACTACTGGAATCTCATCCTGTCTTCCCTGAGACAGGCCAAACAGACAACAGCCCATGTGATATGGAGGATTCCCTGTCCTCTCTGAACACAGGGACTGAACTGAACACAGTGACTTACAGGATAGGGAGCAATGGGGATAAGTTCCTGCCCAGGAACATCACCTGTGTGACCGCCTCGCCTCCCCAGATGCCTGGCATAACAGGAGTGAGGCTCTGTGAATGTCACTGGACAGTAGTGAGGACGAGGGTTCATCTAGCATGGAGGTGCCACCAAGGTTAAGTCAGCCTATACCCTCTGTCAAAACCGCTTCCAGACAGAAAGAAGACAGGTCATTGTCATAGGAGACTCTCTTCTGATGGGAACAGAAGGCCCAAAATGTGGACTGGACACACCTATTTGGGTAGTCTGCTGCCTCCTTGGGCCCAGCTTAAAGATGTCAAGAGAAACCTTCCCACCCTGTTATGGCCTTCAGATTATCATCCACTATTGCTTTTTCAGGTGGCAGCCTGAAAGTCTCAACAAGAAGTCTGAGGGCAGTCAAGAGAGACCTCAGGGCTTAGGACGACTGGCTAAAGGATCAGTCGCACAAGTAGTGTTCTTTATTTGCAGGGAATGATGGGGGAAAAACAGGAAGAGGCAGCAGATCAATACCTGGTTTCACCCTTTTTTTCCTCATGGAGTGCCTGAGTTTTGGGCTCTTGTATTTAGTTTGCAGGAAAGACATGGACACACTGGAGCATGTCTAGAGAAGAGCAAGGAAGCTTATGAAGGTTCTGGAGCACAAGTCCTATGAGGAGAGGCTAAAGGAGCTGAGGTGGTTTAACCTGGAGAAAAGGAGGCTCAGGAATTGAGCTAATTGCTCTCTACAACTCCCTGAAAGGAGATTGTAGCCAGGTGGGGATCAGTCTATTCTCTTAAGTAACAGTAGGTAGGACAAGAGGAAATGGCCTTAAGTTGCACAAGGAAGGTATAGATTGGATGTCAGGAAAATTTCTTTGTCAAAAGGGCAGTCAAGCATCGGAACAGGCTGCCCAGGAAAGTGGTTGAGTCAGAGTCCCTGGAAATACTTGTGTAGAAGTGACACTTGGGGGCATGGTTTAGTGGTGGACTTGCCAGTGCTAGGGCAGTGATTGGACTTGATGAACTTAAAGGTCTTTTCCAGCCTGAGCTACTCCATTATTCTATGAAATTACTCAGTTGGACGGTGTCTGGTTTTGAAAAAGGAAAATAAAAATATATAGTATATTTTCATAAATAGCCAAATATTGGATTCTTCAGAAAGATGATCCTTTTTAACCTAAATATTATTTTGTGCAGGAAACAACTTAGGAAAAAAATGAAACAAGTATTCATTTGCAATTCTAATGTGTCTGATTGCAGTCCCCAAGTTGACATTTGCTCACTTTAATTCAAAAAATTGAGAATTTTATTTATATTTTCTACTCCATATTTCATAGGATAGGGATTTAAAACATGTTCAGACCTCCAGTGTCCCAGTTACTGTTCCATCTTATGATTTTCAGTTAATAATATTTTACTTTCTGTGACTGCAGAATGAAAATGTATTCTTGATTTACCTAAAACTGGAATTAGTTAGTTTGCCTAGAACTGACAAGGATTACATTTGAGAGAACTCACACAAATACAAGGCTAGAAGCTTCATTTAGGTTTAACCCTTATGCCCTTGAACACAATAGAGTTTACATAAATATTTAAGAAGGGCAGCCACAGACCAATTAAAGGAATATATTTTCCAAGCATCAAACCATTGTTTTCAGGCAGTGCACTGATGCTCTTAAATTAATACATATTAAATCTGTTATGGGCTTAGCAGAGTTTTAGGCTCAGGAGAGGGAAAAGCAGATGAGAGCACCCCAGGGGGAGGTCGGGCAGAGACTGCCTGTGAGACACACGACCCACCGCCCCGCTCACAGTGTCTGTGTGGCGGAGGGTGGCTGCAGGCTGCTCTGCAAATCTGCCCGAGGAGGACAGGGCACCACCATCCCTCTCATTAAGTCCTTCTCAGCATCCTTGGAAAAGCTGTGGGCAAGCTGAGAAGGCTGTGACTGGCTTCATTTTGATATTTGCTAAATAAAATTGAGGAGCAGCTGTTTTGTGGGAAATATATTTAAGGGCGCTTTTTTTTTT
>VWZW01002478.1:893945-933743 GCA_013397115.1 Edolisoma coerulescens | reverse complement strand
TTTTTTTTTTTAATTTAAAAATAGAAACGTTTTCAGATGCTTCAGAATTCCCCTCTTAATGAGAGATCTAGTTCCAGGCTAGTCCTACCCAAGTTTGCTTAGTAAAAGACTGCACTTTTCATATTCACTCACTTCAGACCCAAGAGTCCATCAGATTGCTGTTTCATACTGTGTAATATGAATTATAGAAAGGTGCTGCTCCTACGTGCATTTATGTGAAAGGTATCACTACCCAGACCTAGGAGAATTTGCAAGTAATCGGATTTGTTGCTCCCTAATTGTGGCAGCTTGTTAAGCCCAATATGGACTATGAGAAAGTCTGATTTGAAAAAGACCCATATGCTCTTGAATGCAGGGGCAGAGCCAGAGCAGACCTCAGGGTGAGAGAAGGAGGGAAAGGTACAAGTGAAATGAAAAACAGAGATGCGAAGTTTTGGAAGAAGAGTAAAGAAGCACATCTAGGAAGGGGGAAAAAAGGAGAGACTTGTTGCAGCTAGTGAAAAGCCAAAGATACAGAGTGCAGATTGCAGCCTGCTTTCTGCTGAAATAGGGCAGTGATTGGACTTGATGAACTAGGTCACCTGCAGTTTCTGCTGAGAGAAGTAAAATCAGTTCAGATGGAGAAACTGAGATGTTAGTCTAGGCTGGTGGCAGAAGGAGATGAAGCAGGAGAGAATGAATGTTTGTGGGGAATCCCGTTACAAGACTGTTTCTCTTAACATGTGCAATAGACCTGTAGCACTGGAAAGAAAAGAGGGAAAAGAAGTATCTGGAAAGCAAATATGAATAACTGAATAATGTTTGAAAGAGAAGAAGACCTACTAATACTGTGTTCATCTTGCAGACTTTAAAGCTTTTGAAATGTTCTCCTAAGTACAGTATTCAAATACTGTTTTCCTGTAATATATGCCTTACTGACAGGATTAGTTACCTTCTCTCATTACATCAACTTCAAGTTTTATTTGCAAATAAGTGAACTAAATAAGGTACCTGGGGCATTTTTGTGTTTATCCAACTGTTGAGACTACACTTTGGAATTTTTCAATATATTTTTGAGCAAAATACGTCCTGACTGTTAATTCTGTAATACGATTCGTGAAATGTCTGACATCTGAAGCTCATGGGGGAGAGGAGGGAAATTGCTTGCAGATCACCATGTGCTTCTGTGCTTCCACTTGGGGAATGTATGGCCATAACTGTGGGAGTCAAGAAATTGTTAATTAAAAATCTTCTTAGCTGTACTGCATCTTTTTTTAAGATAAAATGCAAAATCTTTTCTTCTTCTAAAGCTATGCACATGGAGATTTTTAGACAGAGTAAGTGGCCCCGTTTTTCTAGTTAATTACCTCAATAAATCAGGAGTGGGTTGCTGGTGATTGAAAATTCTGTGCATGGTAGACAGAGTGAGGGAGGGAGCAGTTCTCTGCAATGTTCTGTTGCTGGTCTGTAATGGTATATAATGCACTCAGGTCAGAAGGGTGGTACTGATACTCACAATGCCATCATGGCTATAACATCAGAAGCTTACTGGGGAAAAAAATATTACAGTTATAAAACCCCAAAATATTACAATAAAACTGTTTGTGTTACAACATATAAAGTGTTTGTGTTACTGCTACAAAAAAAAAAGATTGCAGCACCACTCAGTTTTTCCTATGATGTGATCTTTGTTTCCATAAATGCATATGTGTGTGCATATAGAAGTAAGTATGCTTATATACACATAATCTGTGTTGATAAATACATGTGTACACACACACATGCATCCTGAATGAATTGTATTTGCTTCTTGAAAATGGCTAATACTCCCTGAAAGGGGAAACGGAGAGAGGGAGTGATTTTATCAGCACTAGTTGATCTCACAACTGAGGATCAATTTTGCAGTGAACAATGTAGACATGCACTGTAGAAAGGCTGTTCCTGTTTCTGCCTAAGACAGGAGACCACAGATGGGTGTGGGAAGATAGGAGAGCACAGTGGGGAAACTGGACAGGACTCCCCAACAGCCTTACTCGTTCTCTATGCCAGTGGGATGTGTCTGTGGTTCACAATGGTGGCTGTGGTGGTCAGGATTCAAGAAGGGGTTTTACTGAGGATGAACTGGAAGTGAAAGCAGGTGGACAATACCTGGACTAAGAACATATTGCAGGAGATGAGAGCAGAGGTGTGGAGATTCACAGCAGGTTACAAGCCTGTCTGGTTCAGACATAGATCTCAGCACTGTCCATTTCTACCCGTGAGAAACTTAGTGTTAGCAGAAGCAAGAATCCTAAACAACAAGAACAGAGAACATCAACAAAGCTGCACCTGGTATTTTTCTAAATGCTTAGACACTGACGCTGTAAGTAGCCAATAGCAGTATTGTAGCAGTTTAGTAGCCAATAGATATATAACACGAGCCATAACATTCTAAAAGTCTATAAAAGAAGCTGTCTCTTTAAAATAAATGCCTTTTGCCTGAATTTGCTGGTAGAGTTCGTGTGTGTCATAGCCGCCTCAACAGCGACACAGAGGTTCCCTGAATCTGAACAGGAGCTTGGTTTGAGAAGAAAGTTGACAGTAGGTGGGCAAAGGGGCTCAATGGTGGTGGCAGGTCCATGGAGGCATCCCAAGAGGGATGGGCAGCCAGGGTGGAAGTATGCAGAGGAATCAGGGCTGGGAGAAAAACATTTTTATCTGAGTGGGTCAGAAAAACTGACATCAAAAAACAAATGTGAGAAGAGACAAGACAGAATTAGGGGAAATCTAGGGGAGTCATCATCTTGGCTACCTAAGTGAGCAATTCTAATCTCTCTGTATTGTTACTAAAGACCAATACTTCCAAAAAGCTCCTTTTCTCTCTGGTGATTATAGAGAACTTAAAAGATGTCTGGTTAACCAAGACTGCAAACTTCTGGATGGCTCACTTATTTTAAATGAAGGGTCTATTTTCATTACCCTTTTTGTTCTAACGATCATCCTGCATTATTTAGCATTTGTGCAGTTTTATGGAAAACAATACTTGGTTTTTACAATAATTATTTTTCTACTTCTGAAATTATATACTGCATTCTCAAAAAAACCACTTGCTGCATACAGAAGCAGCAATATCTTTCCATCTAGCATGCTCCTCTCTTTCCTTGTTACCAGGGTTTTTAAAATGTGATAATGTCCCACCACTGTTTCTGAGATTTCCTGAATTTATTTGTTTGCTCTTTATTACGTAAGGAATGATTTCTGCCTGTTTGAATATATTTCTGTGGGGAGTGCTGACATTCTTATCCACACTTCACTTGTCACTTCCAGGCCAGACGGTTAATATGATTTCCTACTACAAGCTACTTACTGCATCCAGTTTTAACATGTGCTGCAGCAAAGCAGTATATTGAAGTGCAGAAATGACTTATGAAAGAGAGGGATGTCAGACAAAAGTCATTCTCTTTGGTAGAGTCATAAGTACATGCAGCATAAATACATTCCTAATAGGAGTAAAAGGAAATACACGTGGACTTCATACTCTGATCCCATCCTTCTCACATAAATACAAGGAAAAAAAGTGTTTATGTTTGTGGATAATACCTAAAGAGGAGTGTCTGCAAGCCCGCAAAAGAGGGATTAGCATTCCAAATGGTGAACAGGAAAACACAGAGGACTAATCAACAGCATCTGGACCAGAGCACAGTCTTTTCTCTGGGAAAAGGCTGAGGGCTGTAATGGTTCCCAAGTTGGATTTTTATCAACACGGTGGTGATTTTGCACAGAAAGCTGAGGTTGTGCTGGGAGGCAAAGGGTGTCACCCTTGAGATGGAATAGGTAATCACACTGCTGTGCTCAGTGCAGGATACTGCCGTGGAGAAAGGTGTGGGTTAATGTTAGAAAATCAAGAAAGCAGTGACACAAGTATGTAGAGGTCTAGAAAATAGTTATGAGGAAATACTGGAAGAAATTGAGGTTGTTTAACCTAAAGAAGACTAAATGAGAACGAAATAAGTACCTTTAAATACATTAAGTGTTCCTGCAGAAGTGAAGGGAATAATTTATTCTCTTATCCTTTACAGGCAGAATGAGTAGTGGGCTTGAGGTACAACATGAAGATAAAGGATAGATATGAGGAGAAAGAGATTGCTTGGGGAGACTTTAGAGACTCTGTTACTGAATATCTTCCAGAAGGGCATAGAAAAATATAAGGAAGACACCAGGGCACAGCACCCTACCTGGGGTACAAGGTATGAAATAAGTACCCTCTTGTCATCTCTTTCTAGCCTATTTTTCTTTGATTAAAGCTGAATTAAGAAAGGAAAAGTCCTGGGCTGGACAAATAACCTCGAATGTAAAATGTAGTAAAATAACCTGGGCTTGGTCAGGGAAAGTGTTAAGTAGTCGTGGCTGCTCTCACTGTCCTCACCCAGAGCAGAAGCAAAGTGGGATTGAAAAATCAAGGCTATGAGCACTAAATTTGTATTAATTTTTAATGCTGATGAATTATTGTCACATTTGGCAGGTCTTGTCTTCACCATGACTCCTATCCTGGCTGTTATGAAAATTTACATTACATTTGGCAAAGTAAAATTTCTCAGAATTTTCAGCCTCTAATAAAGCCTGAGCCACAAGTTCTTTTTTTGGTGGGTTTCCATTTTAAAACTGTTCAGATTACTTTCCCACAATGGCATTTAGTTGCCTTTTTTGGCTTTTTAGGCAATGTCCCAACTGGTAACTACAAGTAGAGGTAGAATTTATAGATAAGTCCTTCAACACAGTTTGAAGTGTGAAAAATTGTTATGTACAATGTCAACAATGTGCAATTCTTGAGATAATTTAGCCTAAACTGCAAAGGAATAAGGTTTCTTAGAGAGTGGTATTTCAGAGTTATTGAGTCTTGGTATTTTTTGGATATTTGGGGATTACCTAAATGAAAGTACTAGAAGAGAGAGAAAAGAAGATGCTCCTGTGGTGAATGGATTACAGCACAAGTTGGAGATCTTAGCAACAAAGCCTTGTACGGTTTTAAAGGAGAAAAAAATGTATTTTTATTAAAATCACGGAAGTTTTTGACATTAAAAACTTTCAACAAAAGGATTGCATTTTTCTGTGAAAAAAACCCACACTAAAAATTCACTGGTTGGTTGATTTGCTTTTGTCAGCATTTTTCCCAGTTTGTCTCACATTACCACTAGAGTGTTTTGCTGTACTGCTCTTTTTGGGAGCACAGATAAACTCTTCTCTCCCTGTTGTGCTCAAAAGTGTATTCACTACTTTTTCCTGAGTCTTTCTCCTTTTCTTTTACCAGTGATCTTTATCCTGATGAAAAAGAGATGGTTATCAGTACTGCAGCATGAAACCACTTTACCTAGGCATAAGTATAGGCAGTGGCAGTGTGAGGTTCTTTCTATCCAGGACTCTCACTTCTTCATTGAGTCAATCCACGTTTCTCTCAAGATGATGCATCCATTTACTCTCCCCAAACCTGAGAAGAGTGATCAGATTGGAGCAATGTCTTTACGTCCACAGGAAGTATGTAAGCTGAGAATTCAAGGGTAGAAGACTGTATGTTGCTAAAAGTCTCATCTGGCTTGTTCTGCAGAGAATGCTTTTTCATACTGCGTGTATTCAACCTGGAAAATTTCGAGTTCCAGGAGATCACTGAGTCAGATAATTTAGGTGAGGATTTACAGCACACATAATTTTATAAATGTCAAATATTGCATTGTGGCCAAATATTTGAAAGAAAATTTTATTTTCTCTCATAGGTGTAAAACACCTATAAGCAGGTCTGGGGGAAAACTGCTAAATTTAAAAAAAAAAAAAATAGGAAGATAGACTCACTGGCTTTCTCCTGTCCTAAGTTTCCTGTGTTCTCTCTCTCATAATACAAGAAGACATTCCAGACACCACATTTCTGGGGATTACCTTTCTTGGGGTTGAAGCCTTTGGCCTCATTCTTTTCCTCACAGTTAGAGTGTTCATAAGCCCCTGGAAAGACACTGTCTGTCATGTCTTGTTGCTTAAATATTGTGATCGAGCCTGTGAATAATCTCTAACTGCTTTGACATGTTCATAATAGCTTTTGTTCTACTCTCTACCAATCCATTTCCATTCCTTAAAGTCCCCTGACATGGTGTGTTCCAGCTTGGACATGGTGTGTGATGGTTTGTCCAGAGATACTATGGAAAAATCAGAGCACTTCCTTTAGCTTTTGTGGATGGTAACGATGGTTTGGAAAGTGAAAATGACCCCTCTGTGGCAAGTGATATTGTTAGACCTTTTTCTCCTCGGCTTGGGGGTTTTTTTCTGCCTTTGGTGAAAGTTGTTGTGAAAAGCGGTCAGCTGAACCGGCGTTACCCTGCAGAGTGACGTGTTCGTGTCGGGCTTCTTCAGCTGTGCTGTGTGCAGTGAAGGCTGCGTTAACACCAGATGCCAATCATACACCACCAGTGGATTTGCAAGATTATAGGACAGGAAAAAAGATGAAGGTTAAGCATGGGGCACAATAGAGATTACTTATGGTAATGAATTGTATAATTTTTCTAGACAGATCTGGATTAATGTTTATCCCAGGCAAGAGATTACTGTATGTCTGATTCTAGTTGTAAACAGACATTATTAAACAGAAGGTTTATGTTCATGAAATGCGACTATGGGTGTTAAAGCACTTATGATTTATTATGTGCAAAAAGAAAAATTAACCTGTTCATCTGCTATAGTACAAGATGCGCTGTGGGTTTTTGCATAATTTGAAAGGCATCTGCTCCTTTGGAATACAAATAACCAGTGAGATGAGAAAGATTCTCCTCTCATTTATACAGGTCCAATGCCTCACAGTGCAGTGATGTTGAAATGGTGTAACCAAGAAAAGAATAGTCTTGTGTGCATTTATAAAGCAATAGTATTTCTTTGAGAGATCATGTTGGCAAAGTGTGTTTGCTTGTGAATCTTTAGGGTATTTTCTTTATAACTACAAAAAAAAAAAAAGTAATTTTCAGAGACCTTTACAAATGACCTTATTGGGGTTTCTGAAATAATTCCCTTTCACTATGTGAAAACATAATATTTAGAGACATTGAATTTGATAATTTTTTTATTGAATATTTTTCAAAATACTTATGTTGAAGCCCTTTTTTCTCCTGCTTTATTGCATCACTGCTGCTTAGCGTGAGACATAGATACAGCTTCCATATTTTTTAGTATTGCCTTACCTCAGTAGCAAAATAATCACACCTGAGACAGTGCCTTCTGTGTTTTAGGTGAGCTGAAAAATATTCCCTTAAGGAAACTGTAAACAAACTCCCAAACTTGGCATTTTTGGTGAAGTAGATGTTGCAACTCTATTACTTGCTAACAAGGAAGTATCTTTTCTCTGTGAAAGCAAAGAAAAATTAGTTATCAAAATCTGTTCGTTCTATTTATGGGCTGTATTTGTAGCCAGCTGATTTTTGCATAATGCCATTTGAAATTATCCATTTAACAATGATGGATGATACAACTGTGTTGCTCTCCCTCCACTTTGTAACTGATCCGTCTACTTATAGATTGCATTGGACATGTTGCTGATGCTTTATTTGTAAAATTCACTCACATATGTGAGAAATTTGTTCGTTAAGTCTTACTGACTTCACAGAGGCTTCTCAGACAAGTAAAGATATTCCTCTGTATAAGCAAAACCAGCCCAATATGTGGAGTGAAAAGACCTGGGAATATTGTGAGGTTTGTTAAGTGAATTAGAATTTAAGCAGTTGGACTGGACCTGAATAAAATGTAACACATTCTGAATGCTTCAATTAAAAAAGTTGCAGTCTTAAATTTCCATCAAAACACTTTATAGTGCTCTTTTACATTTCTTAGCTATATTTTGCATTTGGAACAACAATATATATTTGTCATGAGAAAAATATAACTTTAATGCTTGTAATATCTTGCCTAATTATCAAATTTTACAACTTCTGTGAAGTGTGAGTCCAGAGTTAAAGTTCATGAGCAAATTATTAAGCAGTAAAAGTTTCCGTGGGCTTTGTTAATGGTTCTGTTTAGCATCCAAAGTTGACGAAGACTTCTGGAGATACCTGGGATGCAGGTAAGAGTCCCTCAGGAAATGGGGTTAGCTGCACTGCTCTGCTTGAAAGTTTGTGCAGAGAAGCACTGGATTTGGGGAGGCACTAAAATACAAGCGCCGCTCTTTCCTTCGCTGTGTGTTAGCAGACATCGATAAGTCGTGGAGATGACCTCCATCTTCCAAAGAGACAGAAAGCTAGAAATGAAGACACATTTCTGTTATCAGTCTGCTGTGGGTCGTAAGTTGAACTGGTGTTATATTTTCCTCTGAAAGCCACGTAGCCTTGACACAGTGTTTAACAGTGTTAAGCTTATTGCTGCTGAGCTAAACATGTCTGAAGTGAACGATGACCCTCACGTCTTTGCAATAGCAAAATGTCTCCCTGATGTGATCCCGAAGACTTGGAGCATTAAGTTAATTTTCCCCTGGATTTCTGAGCTGCCTTCTTTTTACCCGGCGGAGAGCTTGTGAAGAATACAGCTTCTGACCGAATGACAGAACGTGGAGGGTGAAATTAGATGCATTCAATTAGAAGATGACAAAAAGCCTATCTAAATATTTGTCAGGATGCTACTTACAGGACGTAGTGTCCAGCCGTGGAAGTGAAAGGTAGACACTCGCGGGACTTAATAGTCTGGGGGGGAAGAAAATGGGTAAATCATCCAGATTCTTTACGGGCTTGGAAGGGATAATTGAGGGTATCAAGTTGGCTGCTATGCTTCCAGGGCTAGTGATCCCTCTCGTGTAATCTCAGATTAGTTCTTTGCTTTTATTCACTTAATACAGAATTAAACATTACAAGTTTTCTGGACCACTTGAGTAAATAATGTTGTTATTTGACCACTAGAGGATGATTAATGCAGTGGTTTCTGGGAGCTATTGAAGAAAGAGGGGCTCCACCTTCTCCTTAATATAAAAAACACACCACAAAACAACCAGACAAAACCCCAAAGCCACAAAATTTAAGGAAATGAAAAAGGCACAGCAAACTGTTGGCTGTGAGACTGTCAAACAAGAAGATTTACTGGTTTTCCAGAGGACAAAAGGACATTCTTGGAAACTAAAATTTGAAATTAGTAGTCTGTTAAACAGAAAGAGATCAAAATATGCAGCTTGATTTAGCCACATCTGTTTATCTGTAAATTAAATTTATAACAACTTTTTAAAAGTAAGTGAGCAAATCTCTGGCTTGTATCTTCCTGCTCAAAAAGTTTTAATTATGAAAGTAAAATAAAAAGTAAATACAGCATACCATGGTTATTTTTTTTTTCGTTTTTGTTGCAGCAGTTCAAGGGAGAATGTGACTATGATAGGGTTAATCCAGCTACATAAAAATCCATGCTGTGTATGATAGTAGTAAAGCTTGTGATCCCTTGATCTTTGATTAGATCCAAGCTAGTAAATATCTTGTGTTTAATCAGAATGAGTTGTTCTGCATGTAGTATAAGTCACCTTCACAGATGGGATGTAGCAGCAGAGTTGTTCGCGAATATTTGTTTTAATCCCTTCCAGAACAAGCACGCTTTATGTTTCTTTGTTGTAAATCAGATTCAAGCAACTAAAGACCAGCATGAAGGAAAGATATTTACTTGCAGTCAGGAGTAGGGCAGTGTGGGAAGCTTTTTTCCTTTTAAAGAAAAATATAACTTAGTAGATTCTTAAAAGGTATTTTTTACTATTCCGTAAAGATAACTAACGCACCATGGCTGCTTTTTTAGATTGGGATGCAAACATCAGTACCTGGAATTTCTTCTTAAACTGTTCATACCCATTCCTATCTTAGACTATAAATATGAAAAGACTAAGATTTATTACAGTTAATGTTCAGCCTGTATTATTATCCTATATTTTAAAGATATTTAGTTAGAATGGCTGTTCTCTTTGCTGGTAAGCTGAAATTACTAAAATGTTATCTGTAAGGATACTTGTTTTGTGTGGTGTGTCGGCGTCCTATTTACCTAAATCTGTCATAATTGCCTTCCAATACATCTTCTTCTGACATGCCAAATATTGAAAATGAGATAACTCTTTGCTGGGAGATTTTCTACCGAATGTCATTTTTCTGTGTTCATAACTTGATGGTAATAACTGGACGACCTGTAGTTAAATGCATCTCAATTTCTCTCACTTATTTTTCCTGATCACCACACAGAGCCTTCAGTGCTCAGAGGTGTGATTAGATTTAACCTGCCATCATATCTGAAGAACTTTCTGTACAACATATTATACATTGCAGGAATTATGTATGTAAATGGTGGGTCTAAGTGTAATATATGAATAGATATAAAGATGAGTTGCTCTCATGCTAAAGTTAACTCCTGTTTATTTTTTTTTCTGTTTTTAACAGAAAGACTGGAGAGCCCCCACTAATAAATGGCTGGATTCCTTACCTTGGGAAAGCTTTGATTTTTAGAAAAGATGCTTACAAATTCTTACTGGATCAGCAAAAGAAATTTGGAGATATTTTCACTGTACATATTGCTGGTGAGAAATATTTTAGTATATATCTTGATTTTCTCCCTCAGTGAAGTTAAATACTAATCCAAATGTTTAGTTTAGAATCTTCCTTACCCAAAACATTTTTCTTTAGCATAGACCCATAAAAATCCCTCAGATTTACATGTACTGTAAGCATAATAATTATCCATAAAATATCACCATCAACGTGTGGATTTATTTACGTCTATAAGTATATATGTATTTTGACAGATTTTGTAGGTATGTACTGTACGAACATAGATTTTGCCAGCACATTTAATTGCGTATTGTTGGGTTTTACATAAAGAAGGGAGAACTAACATCATCTTGACACTGCACAGAAAAATATCAGATTAAATTTAGAAAACACTTAAGAAAAAAAGTGCAGAATTTGTTCTCACACATTTTACAACTGGTTGACAGGAACACAAGGGAATGAATGACACATTGACTCAGTGATACAATCGGGACTGGAACACAGAAACTTCCCGTTGCCAGCCTCTTACTCTGATCATGCTTGCTGAAAATAACAATATAATAAAGTATGATATAACCTTGCTCCTTCCTGTATTTATAACTGTATTACTAAGCTAGATTGAATACAAGCATTTGAGTGATTTCACATAGACACTTAGCTGTGGAAGAAAAACAGAATAAAACTAGAATCCTGAATGAAAGTTAAATATATAAATTTACATCTGTCTGTCTATCTGTTCATAGAGATCTACTTTTTACTAAAGTCAACATAAAATCCAGTATTTTCTTGTGTTCAGAAAGGCAAGTTCTTATTAATATAGGTGGATGTAATCATCTTCTGCACCTTTACATGCTGATATCCGTGTTCAAATGATCAACTTTAGTCTATCTAATTTTTAGTTATTTCTGTAGTTTTAGGGAGTTTGAAACAAAAATGTTAAGTGCAAAGTATAAAGTTTGCTTTGTAATTCCAGGGCAGTAGAATTAGCTTTATATTTCCATATAAGTAATATTTTGCAGTGCAAATAATTTTTTTCTTCAAATGTCAATTAATTTAATTGCAATCCGAGTGTTTAATTAATAAAATTTTTCTTCCTTTTAAAAAATCTGTCCTTTTGTTCCTTTGGAAGAGAATTTTTACTGTATTAAATATGTGATTTTTTAAAATTCATTCAGGATTTTTTTTTTGGAAACCAGTATGATCAGATTTTTTTGCACCTTGAAAGTGAGTTTGGCACAGTACAACACCAACTTTTGTTGAAATGCAGTTGTTTTTATTGTTAATTTGAATTCACACTATAATACAGTTTTGGCTTCTTACAAATACAGATTAATAACTATAATTCAGAAATTATCTTAGTACATTCATAAAACCAGATACAGTCATACTTCAGAATCTTAGAAGTGTTTAATCAAATATTTATTTATTTTGCCTCTTTCTTATTTGCAAGACTGTGTTTAGAAATTAGTGTGTTTAAGCAATCTATGAGTGTAGTTTCAGAAATTTGTATTTGCATGATAAACCAAATTCCATCTCAGATAATCCCCCTATGTTCAAGTGTTTTGAGCCAAGCTTCCCTTGATAAAGACTGAGGTAAACAGAGTTAGTTCTGGATATCTCAAGTTCAGTCTTGTGCAGGGAAATGTTTGATTTTGTGAATGCGTCATAACAGAGACACCACTTTAAGTTCTCTTTTTCGGTACAAAATTGCTGACCATCAGGACTTCATTAAAGAGAAATAGTTTGTCATCCGCAAGTCAGGGAGGAAACCAAAGCTAGTTAGTACTTCCTGTTGTGTCCTGATCCGAAGGCATACAGGATTTCTGTATGTCTTACTGATTTGACAAAGATGATGTTTCTGTGCTTGGCAAACATAGCGTAGCCAGCTGTATGTGGACTATCATTACTTTACCCCCCTGGTGGATGTCTAAAGGTCCTGTCAAAAAATTCTATCAATATATATTGTTCTAATTATTGGTTCTCAAACTAGTTCATTTGGAAAATGTGGAACGATGCTTGGAGTTTCTGGCGTTGCCCCGTACCGGTAATGCGATTTTGCTGATTGTACTTTCCCATGTGATGAGCAAATGATTGTCATCCCTAAAAGTCGCAAGGGACATGGATGTCATTTTAATAAAGAAATTAAAAAGCACATCTTTCTATGAGAAACAATGTAAATTCCTGACCTGTCGCAGAAAATAGTTCTCTAATTGGTTTTGTGTGGTGGTGCAGCAGAATCGTTTTCCCCAAACGTCATGCCAGCGCAGCACCACTGTACATCATTGTCAGCAGTTCAGCAGAATCTCCCTAATAAGAGGACGATTACGTAAATGCGATAGTCTTGGGGAAAAAAAAAAGGAACAGAAAAGAAAAGAGTAAGGAGGGGAAAGAGAGAGAGAGAGAGTCTGTGGCGTTGAGATGATCATACTTCCCAAGCCTCTCTGCTTGTTAAGGGTCAGCAGCATAGGCAGACAGCTAGGTAAGAACTTAAAGAGCTTGAAACAGTTTTGTCATTGTTTCTTGGAATTGCACTTTGTGTCCTTTTCCTCTCAAGTTGATAGGAGCAATAATGAACCCTGCAACATTCTCTCTGAGACTAACTCACCTTTTAATAAAATAATCTTAGTGGGTTTTACTAAAGACATTTGCCTTTTTGAATACTGCTGCTAAGTCATTATTTTCTTTAAAGCATGATACACCTACAGCAACATATCACATTTTTCTCTCTTAGGCAAAAGGTAATTTACATTAACTCCTTAGCAGGGTGAAGCCTGCTGCAAGCATTACTGAAATAACATCCATCATTAGATGCCATCTGAAATGCTTGTCTTTCATCATTAGCATTAAAAAGCTCCAGAATGCATTATTAGAGTAATTTCTTAACTATCATACAAATACTGGCTTCTGTGCTCAGATTTACCAAAGTTGACAATTTTCATATTTTCCACATCAATCTTCTATTTCTAGGAGACTGTAGAAACTAAATTGAGATAACCAGGCTATTTGCAGCATGGGTATAATGCAGACTGAAGGACTGGATAGTGAAGTATGAATTCTCTGTAGCCATTAAAAAAAAATATCAGAGGGCTTTTTGCAGAAACAAGGATACATCTCTTGTTTTGACTTGTTTCTACTGTATTAAGTAAAATAGCTCAGTGAGTTAAACTATTCTGAATTGGAGTGTAGCATTTCTGTAAGTACATGTCTACTTAGTTTTTGGTGTTGAAGGGTTTTTTTACAAACTAACAGGGAAAGGCTTAGTCTCTAGTGGTTTCTATATAAATACCTTCAATATTTAAGGCTACCTGATTTGTGGATATTGTAGTATGCCTCCATTTTTGGTTGATTTGGCAGTACCTTTTCTAGTACTCTGATGGAAACTCATGAGTATCCAGATTTTGGATTGATTTCAGAAAATATTACTTTCCAAAGATAGTCTTGGCATTAGCTGCAGTGGAAGGACATGGGAGTAGAGGGGAAAGCTGCATTTTAAAATACCAAGTAATAACTGAAAACTTTAGGAAAGGTTTTAATTTATTGATCTCTGACACCACCAGGGACAATCAGTGGGAAGCACCCTCAGGTGCTTAAAGAGGATGCAAGAAGCAAAACTAAGGACCAAATTGGTACTTAAAAAATTTAAAATCATAGCTTGTGGTGAGAAAGTTTGTTCCACTTCGGATGTTGCTGTTCAGGGTGTAGAGGAGGTGTTGGGGCACGGTTTTGTAATTAGCAATCTGTTCCTGTATGGAGGAGACTGGATAAGCAGTGTAGCCATGTAGTGCATCTGTGTGCAGGGATGACTGTAATTGTTAAAGGTTCCCATACCTACTCTCACAACTTTCTAACTGCCATTAATTTGCCCTAGGTTTTAGTACTTTTCTAATTAAGAGATCTAAAATTAGATTCTTGATGGCATAGGTAAACAAGCTGCCTTTGTTATGGAAGGGTTCCACTTTTCTGATTATCTAGACCTTTACTAAATGCAGCAACAAGAAATATTTTGGTTTACGTGTTTATGTATGTTGTTGACTTGCAGTGATGTGGTCTGGAGCCTGAATTGATTCTACAAAATGAATTATATTTTGGTACATACTACTTTTTGCTACTAGGAACCTGATGAGAATAATAAAAACAGGATCTGTAATATTCTTTTTTTCAGGGACTTTTTTTTCAAAGTATGTGCTAGTGTTGAGTGAGTTTTGATTTTAAATTATTACTAAAATAGTTCATTTGTCTGAAAACTCATTTGCTCAAAGTCATTTTCTTACTTAAAAATGATAAGAATTGATGTGCGTTTGCTAAGTGTCTGATTAAAGATCACAAAGAAACTCATATTTTGCATCAGAAATAAGCAGATGGTGGACAGATGGTTTAAATTAATATTAATTAAAAATCTTAACTTAAATTGTTTACCCTGTAAATGCAAAGTTAAGAAGCCAGCTTTCATCTTTAGGGTTAATAACACTCCAAATCTATTTATTAAAAATTGCTCCAATGGGCATTCTTTCCGAGCTTTGATCAAAAACATGGTAGCCTCAATAAAGACCATGAAAGTGGGTGAAAGCTGGAAAGAGAGAGTAATTCTAGGACTCTTAACAAAGATCCTGCAGAGGTCAAGTTAAAAATCCCTGTTGGCCTCTGTAGTCTGGAAGGGAAGAAATGGTCAAAAAAGGGGACTGAGAATTCAGGATCTCTCTTTCATGCTGGTTTCTCAATATACTTACTCTTTAAAATTAAATTTACAGCTATGGTTGATTATGATGGAGTAAAACAAAATCCATGAGTGTCTTAAAAACCTTCACACACTGTTGACAAAAAAGAAAAAAGGGTCAAATTCTGTCTTGATGTATTCCTTATGTTTCCTTACTGGTTCACTGGGATTACAGCTGATGTAATTGGGAAGGAAATTATGGCAGCTGGTAATTGTAGTGGAAGTCCAGAGTGTACCCAAATACCATAGAGCACTGTGTGTGTGTATATGAATCAGAATATGAAATAACTATGATAATTCAAATATCACTATACGGTAACCATGGATACTTTGCATTTTTAGTGGTAGTGACTACTTTATCTCTGGACATCTGTCACAGAGCCAAATTTGGTCCTCAGTTAAGCATGTAGTGTTCCCATTAAAATCAAAGGAGATTTGTCCCTTTAGTGAGACAGAATTACACTGTAAGTGCTGGAAGCTTTGCTCTTTCCCTGAGTTTGTAACTGGGATATTTCACAGAAGAAGTGTGCATTTTAATAGGTACCCTTTTTCCCTAATGCACCTCTTCATTCAAGGTAAGAATCAGGAACTCTAAATTTAGAATCATCTATAAAGAGCTAAGATTTAATTGAGCTTTGGGAGTCTTAGCGTTTTGATTGATGGTAGTTCCTCCTAATGCTTTTCTTCAGCAGTTGACTTGAAGTTTAGGGAGAAATTGCAGGATTTCTCTGGCAGGAGCAATTTGAAAAAGCATCTAACTTGATGCAATCCTATCCCTCTGTACAAGGAGCTGAAGGTATCACTGTGTTGCCTCATTGAATACCCTGGGAAGGGTAGGAGATGGTGGTGCATGCTGACACAATGGATGCTGGTACTGGGACAGTGTGTACCCCAAAGTGGAACCCGAGCTAAAAGTGGTGCCTGCTGCATTTTAGGCTATGACTTCACATTCATAAACTGAGGTAGTCATGTTATGGATACTAAGCACATTCTTAGCAAAGCTTCAGGGAAGAAGAACCAGATGTGAGAGAAGCTTTAAATGGTGGGGGTTTGCAGAGTGCAGTTAAAGCTGTAGCTGACAGATTATGAGTTCCTGTGTCATCGGCTTGGAATAAAGCTGCCTAGGTGGCATGTTTTCCACTCCAGCCCCTGTCATTCACTTTCCTCTCTGCAGGTGAAATGTGTGTTTCTCTCTTTCTGCTGGTGAAAACCAGCAGTATACAAATGTTGCTAGGACTCCACATTGTATTTTCATGAATTAGACCAGAGTAGTAAATTATTTATTTCAGAGCACCACAATTGCAGAGATCACACACAACTGTTGACACAAACAGTAGATCCATCTATATGGAAATGGCTTCATGCAGATTTTAGAAGAGCCTGCAAAGTGTACACAGGTGGAATCTGCATCCTGACAAAGAAAATCTAAATAAAATGTGTTTAATCCTTTTTTTTTTTCTTTGCATATTTATTAATGTATCTTTGCTTTAGGTTTTTTTTCTGCATGCTTTTTTCACAACTTGGGTTTATTTTCAGTTATTGCTTCTGGAAGTGGCACCAGATTATAAAAGTGCACGTGTCTCTTATTTTCTTTTCCTCTGTTCAGGTAGATATATTACCTTTATCATGGACCCATTTCAATATGTTTATGTCATCCGAAATAGCAAGCAACTTGAATTTCATGAATTCGCTAATAAAATGGCATCCAAAACTTTCGACTACCCAGCCTTGTCAAAAGGAAAATTCCCTGAACTCAAGGAAAACCTGCACAGAATCTACCAGTATCTACAAGGCAAGCCTTTGGATATCATTTCTGACCACATGATGAAAAATCTCCAGGATATATTTGAATGGAAATGCTCACAAGCAACAGATTGGGAAACAGAAAAAATGTACAAATTCTGCTGCTCTGTAATGTTTGAAGCCAGTTTTGTAACACTATATGGAAGAGTTCCTGCTGCAGATGGCCACAAAGTTATTAGTGAAATCAGAGACAAATTTATCAAGTTTGATGCCAGCTTTCCCTATTTAGCTGCAAACATACCAATTGAGTTGCTAGGAGCTACCAAGAAGGTTCGGAAGGAGCTTATACATCATTTTTTACTTCAGAACATGACAAAATGGCTGGGAGGGTCAAAAGTGGTCCAAGCCAGACAAGATATATTTGAGAAATATGAGCTGCTTGGAGATTATGACAAAGCAGGTAGGAAACTTATGAATGATTGCTTGTCTAAAATAAAATAATTTACTATAGACCTTTGAAATAAAAAGGCAAAATGGCGACCTTGAAATTTTTTTATGTTCTTTCTAATTGGCTAATGATAAAATGTTTTACTCTGAAACAACCCTCTATGATAATTGATTTTTTTTTTGTGCTGAGGTGGTAAAACAAGATACTTAATGGTGATAATGAGAAAGATTATAACTGAGCTGCATTTCCTCCCCTTATTCCCCCCACCCCCCCGACATTACATTTCAAACTATTCTCATTAAGCAGAAAATTAGACTTCAGAAGCCTATTGGTCCTCATTAGCATTCACTGATCCTTGGCTGGGTCTGTGTCCTAACATCTTTTAATTAGCACACTGCAAATCTAATCAGTGTAATAAACGCTATTAATCTTCCTTTTCACTTATTTTCTCCCAGCACATCATTTTGCCTTCCTGTGGGCCTCTGTGGGAAACACGATTCCAGCTACATTCTGGGCCATGTATTATCTTCTGCGGCACCCAGAAGCTCTTGCAGCGGTGCGTGACGAGATTGACCATTTGCTGCAGTCAACAGGTCAAAAGAGAGGGCCCACATATAACATCCACCTCACCAGAGAACAATTGGACAACCTGGTCTACCTAGGTAATTTATTTTTATCTGTTAGGAAGAGAAGAGGGGCTCTCCCGGCAAACTCGGTTTATCACTCATTTCTGTTTACTGAGAAGGTGGAGGACACAGCTGCCTAATTGACATAATAACACCCATTTACATCAATTATAAATTATGTAGTTTATAGCTGTAGATACTCTCATTGCATGTAAACATTAAAGCCTAGGTAATTAACTATGCAAGGTATGCAAAAGGCTAAATCGAAGCTTTGCAATTATTTGAAAAAAGTTGATGCCTATTAAGTTGTTTGATTCTGAGCATCTGCCGAAGTGTTAATGCATTTCAAATACTTCTGTATGGTACTGCCAAGAAAGACCCTTTTCTGAAATTAAAGTGGGAGAATGTATTTAAACAGCAAATGTATTTTTTCCAAAAGCAATTGCTTTCTTTCTCTCTTTAACAAAACAAAAGAGGCTTCTAAAGCAGGCTTCTGTTGGGCAATGCCTCCAAATAGAATATAAGAGATAAAAATTTGCAGAGTAGAAATGGTGTTTTCAGTACTTTATTCAAAAGAGGGAGCTTTAGGGGAGCTACACGTCTTCCAGTTCTGGATCAGGGGTTCAGAGGGAGACCCTTGCCAGTGGTCATTGGAAGTTGTTTGAATCAGGAGCTGTATAGGCCTTCAGAGCATCAGCTCTTCGTTTCACTTCATTTGGTAGTGCACAGACACTGGCAAGAGAAATGGTGAAAATAGCCCAAGGGAGGAAAGAGGGTGTAGCAGGTAGGTACCTAACCTTTAAGCATCTGAAAGTCTCCACAAGTAGTGTTACAAGGTTAGACAACAGCTGAATAAAAGATTAAAGGTTCAATAATCCTCTGTTGCTAAATATCAAAACCAATCCCATGTTCAAAACAAGCTCATGTCTACAGGTCTTGGTAGCTCATGACCTGAACTGATGGTCCACTCTTAAACAAAGCTGTGTCAAGAGATGGTGGTGGAGCAGTGCATTCTGTACCTGGTTTGGATCCTTTTAATAGCTGCCATTCTCCAGGATCATCCAATGTAGCATGTCTCAAGAATCTGTGTGCAAACTTGATTTGATTAGTACAAATATAAAATTGAGGCTGATCCATTTCCTTTGTGTTAGAGCACTAATATTAATCTTATATATTGTAAGTCTACTAATTTGGTTACATCTGGAGTCATGGCTGCTTTGATGCAGATTTATCTCTAACAAATGGAGAATGCTTTTGAAATAGAGGAGATATTCGGTGACAATTCGGATGAGTAACATGACTTTCTAAGCATTTAATGGACTTTTTAGGAACACAAGTAAAACTACTTCACATCAGAGCTAGCATACACCAATAAGTAAGTTATCCAGCATCAAGAAGGTCAAAAGAGAATTTAGTTTGTATTTATAGATTGAGATGGGAATGGCAATGAAAAAAAGGGGAAAAAAAAGGTTCCCCAGAAGTGTAGGAATAAGGAAAATAAAAGCATGTAGTTCACTAAAACCATCTGGTGCAAAACAGTATGAACAGTTTAAAAACATTAACTGTGTCATTCCTCTGCTTCTTGAAATCTTGAAGTACCTTGGTAGCATTTGATTTATGTGTTGAGAGGGAAGTGCCACATCCTACTTTGTAGTATTCTTGTAACACTTTTGTTAAATTTTATAATCATGTTAAACATAATGTGATATGAACAGAAGCTAGATTTCAATTCTTCTGGCACTTAAGTCATAAAGGGCTGGATACTGTCCCATAAAATAATAATATAGAAAATATTCCTTACCATAGGAGAATTAGAGTCATGCTTCAGTGGAAAGGGGAAAGGGATGTTTTGTTAATAAATGTGTAGGAGGGACGAAGGTCCCAAATTGCATTGCTTGCACACCAAAAGCTCCCCTGTTGCAGGAAGGCCACTGACCTCAAGCCTCCAAGAGCTTTTCCTCTTTCCGTTCCCTCAGTGCCAACCCGGAGCGTAGGAAACTGGGATTGTGCTCTCGAGTGAGGCAGACCAGGTGGGATGCTTGCATGTTCATCACCTTGTCATCTCATTCTCCTGTTTTAAGCGCTCTGATTCTCCGTCCTCTTTTTGGCCTACTATAACAAGAGACTTTTTTTGATTCTTCATGCTATGGAGAAGAAGCACAAATTGCTAAAAATCTTTCTCAGGAAGTAGCATTGTTATTATGGTCAGATTCTTTGGGTCTAGGGAACAACATGGCCTGATTTGCTCCTAAATTCTAAGCACAGGTATGTGACGGTTTTATTTAAAAAAACCCAAACAAACCAAAACCCAAAACATATTCAACCCAAAATAAAGCTAGCAAATGTTGGCCCTGGTTATATTTACAAAGGGAAGCACCCTTTGTATTGCCTACATAAAACAATACAATCCCAAAACGCAAATGGGTGTATTTGTGTGCACAGAGTAACATACATTATTAGAGATTATGGCTCACAACAGACCTCTAATATGGTAAAGGACACAAGAAAATGGTCTGTCAGTTAAAGTGGTTATAATGGAAATGCCAAGGGTAAGGCAGAAATGTGCTCAGTGCATGTTTAATGCTAGGCATGTTTAGTCAATTCGTTTGTTTAATATTAGTCCATTCATTTATACGGTGAAGTATTCTTGCCCCAGGTCATTGATGAATCCCAGATATTCCTGCAAAAAGAGCACAGCTTGGAAAATTGTTTTGTGCACAAGAAAGGGTAGGGACCCAAAAAGAGCTAATACAGAGTGTGTAGTCGTAACACAAATGCTAAGCATTAAAATCATTGGTTGAATTGAAAGAAATAAATATATTTTTCTAGAATGGGCTGGGCAGTATCATTTAGTTCTTAGTAAGATGCAAATGTACTTGTTTCAGATTATCGTTTGTGTTGGCACACCGTGATGCCCGTGGGTAAATGACCCCCCCAAATATTTGCATACTCAATAGCTATTTTCCTACAATACACTCTAATAATTATTGTACCCTATTACCTGCTCTGTGGTAGTATAAAATTAACAATCCATTATTGCACAATAAGTTTTATAAAACATTTGCAGATAGAGATCATGTTTAATTAAAATTAACTTGCCTACGAAAGCCAAATGCACTTATGATTCGCAATGACCTTTTATTACCTGCAGTCCCTTGTTTTGGCTGGATGATTGACAGCTTGCTGTTTGGCTACCATGTTGTATTTCAGCTGACAAGACTTTTCATTTTAACTCAATTTGCCTGCCTATCACAAGCTGGTGGCAGGCCAGGCTCAAGTCACCCAGCTTTGCCTCAGCAGCTTGCTCTATTTCTCATTAGTACGCATTTATTCAGTGGAAATTGGAAGACAAATGCTTGAAGGCATGTGAACTAAGTATAGCAAATTAGGGTTTAAAGACTGAATATTTATAAGTATATTGAAACAGTTTTTTAAAAAAAAAGTCTAGAATGAATTGGAAGCTGAGTGCTAGCTTTAGTATAAGAGAAATGAAGAGAGAAGTGGGAGGATTCTAAGAATAACAATACTATGAGAGATATCTCTCTCTTCCCCCCTCCTTCTCTCTCTCTAGAAAATATGTAAAATCTCTCTGACAACACCTTATCAAACAACAGCCTGGCTTCTTTATGTAGCGCTTGCACAGTGAAGTTTAGCATCTCTTGTGTGTAAGAAGGGGGGAAAAAAATGAGGGTCATGTTCATTTGCTGCTTGGTTATCCCTTGGTATGCTTTAAATTGCCTTGTTTGTTCGGCACAAGCACAGAAACAGATGTTGCTCTACCGTGCTGGATAATTTACTGTACCTCATGGTGCAGAATGGAAGGCCTCCCAAGCTACCCAGCTGGTCTGTCAGTGGCGATGGCTGGTGTCTGCTGAACTATGACAACTGCAAGTAAAGGCTGCAGTTTTATTGTGCAGTTGTCATTCCTCTCAATGTATAGCTCTGGCATTTGTGGAAAGCTGACTGTCTATTTTTTTAATGTGAGCCTGCAAAGCCATATAAGCTCCATTCTCCTTTGTTGATCATAATGTGACTCATTACTTTTGTCATCTAATGATTATCGGCATGATCGCTCAGAGCGAGAGCCAAGCTCGCCTTCCACACATAACTGGTACTGGAAGGTAAAACAGATTTGTCATTTACGATCTGACCGCTAAGCCACACTTTGTGCTCCATTATTGTGATTAACTTCTGCATAAGATATGCTGCCCAATTGTCATTTGAGATCCGGCAGCAGGCAGGGACTGCTGCGCTTTCTGGGAGGATGTCCATCGATAGGATGTGACCGCGTTGCTTGGGTGGTTAAACGTAAACCTGCTATTTTGCCATGGCATTTTAATAATTATTTCTCTCCTTTTTTTTTTTCCCCTCCTTCCTTGTTCCTCATTTGATTTCTGCTGTCTCTACGTATGTCACCACCATTTCCAAATGGTGGACTGGTACGAAGCTACCAGCTTCATTTTCCGCAGGTTGAAGGCAGTTGGAGCGGAGGCTGGACCCTTTCTTTGTACCGCGTAAAGTTTTGTTGCCAGAGCACTGCCAGTTGAAATCTATCGTGTCAGGTGCCTTGTGGCTATCCGCAGTAGAGGCCATCTTCTGGAACCAGGGTTCTTTTCTGGCTTCGTCACCAACAAGCCGATTTGACTCTGCCTGATTATAGTAACGAAGGCAGTCCAAAAGAATATGCACAGACTCACTGTACGTCACATTGAATCACGGCGCTGGCCACACAAAGCTGACCGCAGCCTCATTTCTTTAGACAAATGCATGCTTAAGGAAAAACCTCCTGCAAGAAAGCATCCAGGGCCACTTTATTTGCTATGCATGCTGCACCAGATTTAATTTTTAGTGAAAGAACGTTTGTTATTATTTTTTTCAGAGGCATCTACACTGGGTAGCTACTGTCTCTAATAAACTAACCTTCTGGGTGCAGCAATTGCAGTGCCTTGGTGAACACTTAGAGAAGGCTTATTTGATATCACAAAACATAAATGCAGACACAAATGGATTATTACATGCAAATGAAACCCTATTTTAGGCTATTTTTCACACTAATGATTAGAAGGAATCAAGTCACATATAACAGTGCCCATACATGCTGGTGGAAAAATAGTCAGTTTTGATTACAAAGGGAGAGATGCAGCCCTAGACAGGAGCTACATGCTGATATACATGCTATCAGAATGATTTATGCAAATTATGCATATTATTCCCAAAGGAATTCCTCCTCAAACTGCCAGGATAAATTGCCGGAAATTAGCCATAAAATCTGTCGTGCTAGGAGCAAAAGGTGAAGGCCACTGGGAAAGCAAGGACATTCAGCTTCTGGAGCCTTCCAGGATGTGATGGTGGAGACAGAAATCTTGCTTTCCCCAAACCTGAAAGGACTATGTTTTGTTTCCTCTAGGCCAATTAGAAGTGTCCTTCTCTCTTAAAATTACCAGGCAAATAATGAATTGCTTTCATTCACTCTGACCACAACAGACACTATCATTTGGCAGCATAGTGCATTGAAAAGAAAATACATTTAAAAATTCTCAGAATGACTACAGAATTAACAAGCAGAATGATTTCTAATGTATAGTCCTGCCATTACATCCAACAGCTTTCAAGGGGCAAGCTAAACAGCTCCATGGATACTCTTGCTGGTATTTGTAAAATATATGTAAATATATTTACCAAAATATATGTAAACGCATAAAGCGTTCATGTCTTTTGATTGCGTTGTTTTCAGCATGATGCCTGAATAATGACTTTCCACTCAAAACTTGGTGCTGCTTACAACCAACAGGATTTCTCATCACCATCAGTGAGAATCACATCGGGAGGTTCAGCATCCTGACTGCCCCACTCCAACCCTGCAGGGTTGTTTATTGCCTCCTCCTGGTCTCTGCTTTATGTTTGGTTTTGTTTGTGTGGTATTTTCCCTTTTTTTTTCCTTTAGCCTGCCCTAGTAAACTCCTGGAGAAGCAGCAGCTGTAGCTATGTATAACTTNCCCCCCCCCCCCCCTTTTGTTTAATCGCAGAGAGTGCCTTAAACGAGAGTTTAAGAATGTGCTCGTCCTCCATGAACATCCGCATCAGCCAAGAGGATTTTGTTCTCAAGCTTGAAGGGAATCAAGAAGTCGTTTTGAGGAAAGGAGACTGGATAGCCCTTTACCCGCAGATTTTGCACATGGACCCTGAGGTCTATGAAGATCCTAAGGTAAACATTCAGCTGGTGCTACTCTTCCTACTCCAGGCACATCGAAGCAGCCAAGCCTTTTGTGATCTGTGGGTTGTTGTTTTCTTTTTTTACTGCTGTTCCTTCTTGTGGAACAAATCTTCCTAGTTTCAGATGTATTTTTTAGGGCCCTGCAGGTCAAAGGATTCATGGCCTGAAGAGAGAAATATGGTGATGAGACTGACTGCGACTGCTTTCAAAGGAATTGACAATTGCACATTGACTACCATAAACTTTAGGCTAAATGTGGGCTTTGTTTGGCAGTGGATCATTTGATACCCAAGGAGGGCTGAATAATAGAAGGTGGTTTAAATAGCAAATAATGTGGGCCATTTAGCTAAGTGCCCGCAAAGCATCATTGACTCTCTGAAGCCCTATAATAGCAGTGTCTTACTTGAGCCTTATGCTTTTTCACCTCCCTTCTTAGGGATTCACCCCTTCTTGATCAATTAGAGTGTTGTGAACTTGAGACTGTAAAGCTGTTGCTCTGCAGCGAAGCTCGGAGGGTAATTGTGTCATCTCCTTGTATTTTTCTCTGACGCTCAAGTTAATGAATATCAAAGACTCGAAATTAATCCACCCTGCCTCAGCCGTAATACAGCTTCAGAAGTTCACCACCTGCATGCAAATTGAATAGTCCTCCTCTCGGCTAGGTTGCTCCCCAGATTGCTGTCCCCAGCCCAGGGTGCCACAGAGGAAGAGCAAGAAAGAGCAAGGGTGCACGCTGAGGCTGTTAAATGGCTCATCTGCCTGAGAGGCAAGAGCTTTTTACCTCATCCATTCCTCACCCCTGTTTTCCTAAGCAAATGGCTGTCTCCCAGCCATGCTGATTTCCATCCTTGGCATTTGAGCCAAAGAAGAAAGGAACTGGATTTTTTTACATGTTTATAGAAAGCCCGTGTTAGAGACATTGCTCCCTGAAGCTCTCCCTTTCAGGAATTTAAAGATGAGAGGTTGCAAAGAAAAGATGAGATTCAAGTGTCTCGTTGGTGCAGGACAGCATTTCGTCGTGTAGGAGCTCCGCCAGCCTCAGTGAGAGGAGGTGTGGAGCATGTTGAAGTCAGCAGGAGTAAGGTATAGTCACTGGGATGAACACTGGAGCCATGGGAATGAAAATTACATTCAGGGGAGCTCTGCTGGCTGTCCCCACCCAAAAATGAAGATAAAGCCTGCAGAGAAAATTAGGGTTTTAAAAATAATCCATCTACTGGCAAATAGTTGATTAATATTTTTATCCTTAAAAAGGATAGATAACAGCTAACAAATAAGCTCTTTTTTTTTCATTTTATCCCTAACACTTTATTTTGGAGAACGTTATTGATTTGTCAAAAGTCCATCTGTTTGTTTAGGTCCTAGACCAAAAGCATCAGTGTGGAAACTGATCTCCTCCCTTATCCAATAATTGCCGGAATATATTACCATATTTCCATTGCTTGAATATATCTGCTTAGTATCAGCTCTGCTCAGCTTTCACAGTACAGCTTTAGTTCATATATTTTATCTTTTTGATAGTGAATGAGCAATCCACACATTGCAGTACATTGATTTCAGCACATGGGCCCTCTCGAAAAGTGGGGAAATCACTGTTCTGTTTGGTTCTTAAAATATGCAGTGTGCTTTCAACAATAACTACTGAGGATCAGATAGAGATGGAGAACGAATTTTTTGAAAGGTGCAGTCTTGAGCTTGTCATGTATTTAGGGAAAACTTTTCCTGGGAAAACAGGCAGCTTGACGAGATAATTTTGTAGCAATGCTTTTTCTCCTGGATACATAAATTTAAGTTCAAGCTATCTTCTGCTTTGGCACCATATTGTGTAAGTGTAAGCATATATTTCTGACCTCTTTCTCCACCCATTAAGGCCTAAATAAATTAGTCAGTTTTCTATAAAGTGTTTAAGTGAACCACTAAATTCTAACTCAGCTAGTTGTAGAGCTCAGTAAATGAACGCTGAAAAACCCACAGAGTAAATATCAGGAAACCCTGCAGGAAACCCTCTATGGTGACTTCCCAAACAAAGCTAAATACAGTATGTGACAGAAAGGGACTTACATCAATTGCAGGAGATTGCTCAGTTTTCATAATACTTGTAGCAGCCCATCTACACAGGACTTCATTGCTTGTTTTTGCTCAGTATCTTGACCTTTTCCTTGCTGTCAGCCACCATGTCTCTTTCAGGAGACCTTGTGCATGGCTGAAAGTTCCTTCATTTTTAAAAATTAGTCTTTATTTAGCCAGTAAACTCGCTTTTAAGGAAACAGTACTCGACCCAAGGGGTTCAGCAGCACAAGCCTGAGTTTGATGTCACTGTCACTGGCTACATTCCTGTCTCGCACTTGTTTTCTGTTTTCCCTATTCCTTAGACAGCAATTTATTTTTTGTTAAAAGCAATTACAAGTCTCAGAAAGCTCTTAATATGACAAAAAAAAGCATAAGGTTTGACCCAGTGTGTCAGTGTGTTCAATAACATAGTTCTTAATTGCTCCAGACACCAGAAGTGCACCTTGTGAAAATGTTTGAGCAAAGTGAAGAGCTCTGGGTTGGGTTTTTAAGCTATTGCAGTTCATATTTAGCAGTGCTTTTTTGGACGAGCAGGATTTAGAATTCAGGAAGTAAATCTTGTGGTATTCTGGGCTTTCATTTGTAACTGTGCTGCTTCAAATGAATAATAACTTCCTGGCGGAAAAAAGTAAAGGTATGCTTCCTTTTGGCTGGGGTGTTCAAAGAGAATGAAAAGAATTACTTTTCAGTGGAAGCAGGCCTATAATCACCTTTATATTTGTGGAAAATCCAGGCCGCTGCTATTTAGTGAAACAAGCTCCTGTTCTTCAGCACCCAAAGTTACATCCCCTCCAGTGCACCTAGTACTTGTTCCCTTTCTCACTGACCACCTCCCCTGACATGTGCTTCTCAACAGCAAGACCTGGAGTGCATGATTTTCAGAGCCTTTAATCTAATGGGTAGATCACTATCAGTGTATTTTTAATGGTGGTGTGGGGTTTTTTAATCTGTTGAGGTTGGTTTCTGTCTGACTGACTTGTTCCCAGCCAGTTCCAAATGGCTGCTGCTATAGCAGATGTATGCAAAGCAGGACAAATGCTAATGAGTGACCATAAGCAAGAAGTGCTTGTCATTTTTATTCAAAGCATGCAGGAGGGTTTTGTAAGTGGTTAATTTGCCATTGACTGAGTTAGGATGCCAGATCTCCTTCATTCAAAAACATGAATTATCTCTAAACAGGGATCCTGCTACTCAAAAATAGTTAGAAATACGTTCAATTTGTGGAATGTAGGTTACAAGTGTGACCTCAAGCCTTACTTGAAAGCACCCTCTTTATAATGGTCAGTCACTGGCAGTTGTCCTGCTTTGCTCACAGCTTCTAGAGCAAAATATTTGAAGGTAAGATGTGGCAAATTAAGCAGCCACCATCTCCAACTGAAAGGAAAATTGACTGCAAAGCACTGGAGTTTTCGAATAATCTGCACCATTCGGTGCAAAAGAAGGGTGGATTTTGCTCTAGCTTACAAGAGCAAAATCAGTGCAATGCATTAATTTATTCATAGGCATTTTCAGAATTTGGCAGATTATCCTTATTCATGATGCATGTACTACACTGAGTGCGTATGATGTTTTACAAGAAAATTGTCCTTCCACTAAGGTTCATTGTCCCTGCTACAAAGCGGTCAAAATCTAATTACAATCAATATAGGCCAGACACTCAGTGGATGAGATGTGGAAGTTGAAGGAGCTTGATGTAAAAGGACTAAGCTAAATAAGTGGATTTAAAGAGTGTTCTTTGCAGGGAAGATAATGTGAGTTAATGAAACTTGAGGGAACCAACTAAAAAGAAGAAGCTGTCAGCTCCTTGTCTTCCTCTTTATCTTATTTTCTGGGTTTCAGGCGCGTTACCATTGTGCAAAGAAAGCAGCTCATATAACTGCCTTGTTAGATATCACGCTGTCTCTCTCTTTCTCTTTCATTTTCAGGAGTATAAATACGATCGATACATAGAGAATGGCAAGAAGAAAACTACATTCTACAAGGCAGGAAGAAAACTGAAGTATTTCCTAATGCCCTTTGGCTCGGGGATCAGCATGTGTCCAGGGAGGTTCCTCGCAATGAATGAGATGAAGATGTTTCTTTTCATACTATTGTCTCATTTCGATGTAGAACTAGCAGAAAACAAATCTGTCAGACTTGATAACAGTCGCATGGGCCTTGGTATCCTCCTGCCAGACGTTGATATTGCCTTTCGTTACAAGCTAAGGTCCTTAAGAAATTGAGCAGCTGCCTATATGCCTTCCACTAATCTCCATGTTTGCTCTGTTTCATCACTCAGCTTTATATTTTTGGAAACATTTGCTTTTCCCTCTCTGCTTTTACCTCCTTGCTGTTTGTTTCTAAGGAGAAAAGCCATTGGGCTGGAGGTAGAGACCAGAAGCAGGGACGTGCAACCTCAATTTGTCCTGCCTGAGTTGTGAGAAGTGAGGTGACATGACAAGAGTCTGGCCAAGTAAATAGCCCAGCATTTCTACAAGGTGCATCCCCATACTCTTGGCAGTGAGGTGAGCAGGATTTAGAGGGAGGATGAATCCAGGCCACTTATATGGGAAATGGGCTCAGGAGCCCTCTGCCACAGGGTTAAATTGGGAGGTCCCATACACCCATCATCTAGAGGAATATCAGCGTCTGCTCATAGAAGCATAATAACAAGAAAGGGGGAGCTTATTTCTAGAGGATGAAAGAATTTCTAGCGATTATTATCCTAACTTTTTATTTACTTCACTTCTTTCATGGTCTTGAGACTCTTAGCCCTTTATTTGGGAGAGGTGATGGAAGTTGTGTGGGGTGGTGGAGCATGATTTGCAAGAATGTCTTACTGACAACACAATTCTAACTTCAAGTTTATGTACTGAGGAAGAATATTTTGCTTTCTTGCTCTTTTTTTTTTTTTTTGTGTAGTGCAAAGTAATTAAAATATGTGATTTCTTTCCTGTAATCATTTCAAGTCAGAAGGGAAGTTCTGTTGATTTTAATAGGCTCTCAATCAAGCCTAAATTATCTATTTTTGCTTTTGAGCCCCCCACCAAAGAAGCATATTCTTCAGGGACAAAATATTCAAGCCTGTTTGAAATTATTCTATCACCTCGAAAATTAGCTTCTCTTTCTCTCACTGTTTCTTAGTAACATGTTCGTGCATTTATTTTGACCAATTCTTATGTTTGTTCATTTCTCCAAAAAGGCAAAAGAGGAAGAGGGTTTCAAGGGCAAGTGCAGTAACTAAAACTGCTTTTTAATATTGTTTTACTTTTCCTAAGTTATGCATAGGCAGAGTAGTGTGACCTGTGTTTGGAAACAGAATTGTCCATCTGCAAATTGGAAAACAGGCTCTTCCCTGGGGCCAAAATTTGAGCAAGTGAAAACCCTAGGCAGCCACAGAAGTTTATACTGGCTGTCCAACCTGCTTCACTGGGTGCCCAGCTCTTGTTTGGAAAATTAATTTCCTGGTGCACAAGATCTGAGATTTTAGACCCTGTCTCTCTTCCCAGCCATCACTTCAGAGACTGATGAGGATTCCCGTGGCTGTCCAGTCTCAATTTGCCAAGATGATAATTGTGATGGGAGAATAGCCACATCTGTGGGCCTTGCCTTGGGTTCCTAAAAAACATCACTCTTTGGGATGTGCCAGAGTAAGTCTTTCAAAATCAGAAATTCTGTTCATCTGTAGAGCACTTGATGGCCTATGGATGAAAACTACTACCTACATACTAGGAATTGTTTATTCAGTTCAGTTATTTGTGTAAAGCACATACCCTAAATAAGCATCAGCATCAGTAGAAAGGCTTTCAGAGATTGGCACAGCCACATTCCAAATCTTCCAAGAAGAAAATTGTGGTTTTGTGAGATATATTGGATAAACATTTTCTCTTCATATATGGTATCAATAATGTCTGCAAATTTGGAGTACACTTACGTTAAATGGGCTTTGCAGTTGATTAAATGCTTTAACTTTACTTCAACATTTAATCAACAGCAAAAGCTGATTATTGCTTTGTGCTACAGAATAAAATTGGTTTTTATGAAGACATTCTTGTAGTCAGGTTACTTACTCCTGTAGAAGCTATTCTGTACTCAGCTGTAGCTCACAATCCAGTTTGGACATTAGAGCCTGGTTTATTGAGAGAGGGAATGTTGATATCATTACACTGTTGACTGTATTCCATTATTGCTTAAATGTAAGCTGTAAAATGTCTCATACCACAATTATGATGAATCCTTCTTTGGCATCCAACTTTAAAACAAACCTGAAGCAACTGCGAAAATAACAGTGGGTATTTGTTTTAAACAGAAGCCTCTTTTTTATAATTGTATTCTATTTTTAGGATTTTGAATTAGAGTATCACTGGCTGCTGCATAATTTGATAGGGCATAATAGGACTGTGCCAAAAGTACATGCAAATCATTAGTAGTTTCAGATTAATTGCTGATGAATTTGTATAGGATCTATTCTGAAATTAAAAGAAGAACTAGATTGTCTCCAAAGCTGCAAGTTTAATCTGTAGGATATGCTCCATAAAAAAAAAAGAGAAGAGGGTCAGAGTCTTTCCCAGGTGTTGCAGGAAACCTCTGTGAAGGCCTTCCATCAGAGTTAGAGAGCACCACGCAAGAGGCCAGCATTCTGCTGGGATAAAAGTTGCTTGGTCTTTCTGCTCAGGAACCAAAATAATCAAATGCAAAGCAGGGTCTGCCCAGCCTGGCCTGGAATTGTGTCCCTGGTAACCCAGACTCTTGGTAGATTAGTTTTGTTGGTATGCAATGCATCACTGCCTTGGCATACCTTGGCAGCAGAGGAAGTAAACCTCACCCCCATGTAAAGTCATTAGAGCTGGAGCAGGACAGAGGAGAGGTTAAGCCCTTCTGGTCTGTGTATTCAGCAACTGAGGAGGTGACATATTGAGAGCTGCCAGCAGCTGGTCTGACCAGGAGTGACTCAGTCTCCTGGAGCAGGATTGAAAGGCCCATGGTGTTGGTATTCCTGGTCAATAAGCTGAGACAGCACAACAGGGTAAGGGTGCAGAATCCCCAAAAGTCCCAGCTGGAGCCAAGCTGGCTGTAGGGTGCTGTGCCAAGAAGAGCATGTTTCGTTACATAGGGCACAACACCGTTTTTGATGATCTCCTCTGCTGCAGGACCCAGGAGTGCACAGCTCTGAGTGTCTGTCGCTGTGCAGGACCCAGGAGTGTGCAGCTCTGAGTGTCTGCCACTGGAGCACGAAGAGGCAAAATCACCTAAGCAGAAACAGCAGGGCTGTTTGCAAGCCTTCAGGTGCCGGTGGGGCTGCAGGGCCGGGCGGGGGGAGGCAGTCAGACCTGTGCTTCCCCTCCCCACCTCGACACTTCAGCAGGGGGGTCTGCCCTGCTAGCCCAGCAGTGTCTGCTGGGGGCATCCACAGGCCTGGCAGGTGCAGGGTCAGGCAGGAGGAGTACATAGGTACCCCCTGAATTTCTCTGCTGTTCCTCGATGAAATGGTGCACTCACCCGTCAGTTTGAGATGTGACTTGGCTGGTCACTACCAGCCTCTGACTGTAAGTTGTTGGTGTCTGTGGCTGTATCAATAGCATCTTCGATTAAAAAAAAATATATAAGCACCTTTTTTTCTCATTAAAAAAGAGGTTTGAGTCAATATGGCCCTTTATAGCACCCAAGAAGAAAGTTAATTTATCATGAACTAATGTGAATGCTAAAATGTAATTTTTTGATTACTATTCTTATTTTAATTTACAGATTGTATGTTCTCCATTTTCATGCTGACACTTAGTACTGCTAGATGCTATTGTCAACTTTTTTAAATGTTCCATTATTTAGGAAACCATCTAGTATATGTGTACCTGATTGCAAATTAGATTTTCCTATCTTTGTCAACATGTCCTAATGTAATAATATAAAACCATGTAAGAGTTCTTCTTTAGTTTATGCTTTGAAGCCAGCTGCATGTCACTACTTTTGGTACTGCTATTTTTATGTATAATTACTGGTCTGTGAATTTCTCTTGTAGAATGATACAGGATCTTTTATTTTGTCATTATTGAACTTTCTGTCATTCAAGAGATTGTGAAGTGCTCTTAATTGTGCAAACTGACAATTTGTATATAGATGAACAATGTCTAGTTCTACTTTAACAGTTAATATCCATTGCTCAGGCTCCTAGATCGACTAAGGTACTTCTGAGCAAGAAAATTGAAATTTCATTATTTTAGTAATCTAACATCTTAAGGGAATTTTGTATTTCAAGGACGCAATAAAAAGGAATATATCTATTTTAATATTGAATGATTGTCCATGGTATTTTTTCCAGCTTATGTTTATACTTTTCTCACAGATTCATATCTATTGCTTTAATTTTTTAATTATTATTTCAACATACTGCATTTTTCTGTTACTTGATTTTGACAGATATTTCTGTGATGAAAAAAAAAAAAGCCTTTAATTCAACAGTGGAATGCAGAAACTCCTCTGAATATTAGAAATGATCATGTCTTTTTTACCACCCCCCCCACCATGAAACTTAAGGCAGTTCTCAACAGATGAGGTAAAAAAAGTGGTACTTCTGACATTCTTTGGACATTATTCAAAATTAGTATAAAGATCTGCAGTCCACTAGTGATTCCTAAGTACAACTCCTAAGCTTTTGCTTTTGCAAACCTCCATGTAGTACAAGATGTACTATCTAGTGTAAAATATTCTGTCTTCACAGATCATTCATTTTAAAGGGGGATATGAATGAAATTGTTACGATACACAGCGCTGCACCAGCAAAGCACAACTTGGCTTTTCTAGGTATCACTGTAGCTGCTGAGTTCTACAAGTAGGTATTTAACATGAAGGTTGTACCCTAAAGACATCGGTGTTTCTCCATTCCTTCATGCAGAAATGCTTGTCAGGTATGTCTGCGAGGGTTATTGAAGATACTTCCTAGAGAAGACAGACCTGCAGCATTTTCTGGGTTTGATAAATATGTGTGTAGCTGTGCAATTGTTTTAACTTCCAGGCTATATTAGAAGTTACTAAAATTTATAAATTGAAAAGTGTCATTGTTTGGGATTTCTTGAAGGACACATTTCTGAGTGAGCTTTCTATAATGGTCTGAAAGATACCTTGAAAGGAAGGAATTAGTAAGACCCCCTAACACTATGTTTTATCTAGTGTTTGATTTGATACCAGGTACTGTCTTGATGTTACTTGTATAGCACTGTATTTTAAAACTGTTCAAGGTATCAATTTATGCATATGCTTAACTCATATTAATAGAGCTATTCTAACTGCCTGACCATAGAAAGTGAAGTATTTTCCTGTCTACTACCTAAACCAGCCTATGTTCCCTGGCTAGTCATGTCCTCATACCCACAACATATCAGAGAAATGATCTCACTACAAAAACACCCCTTAAAGCTATGCTTATGAAAGTATTGCGATCCTTAAGTTATTGTCTATGTTTATAATTAGTAATAAATATGAAGAAATGTTTGCTGCATATATAAACATGTATTTTAAAAAGTAGACAATGTTCCATTTTAAATTGAAAGCAGGGAAGCTGTAGTGGGATCTTGGTCCTCGTATAAACCAGTACTGTGTTTATTCTAGGCATCAAGCTTTCCTGGGATCCCATGTACTGAGGTTGTATGAGTACATCATTTGTAATAGTAGAAATGTGCTTGTCTTCAAAACTATTCACAGCAAAATAAATAATCAAAAGAAGCCTAAACTTCAGCTGTTCTTACTAGAAGCCTTGCAGGATTCTGTCTTCAAAGATTTGTTAAACCGATTTTGACACTAATGTGTTGGTTTATTTTCCTTTTCCTCAAAACCAGCAGCTATGAGTACAGAAAAGTTGAATAAAAGTCTTAAGTTCTGGCTACAGGGAGAGTAAAAGTCAGTAAGCAAACACCCTGTGATGACTTTTGACAGCGACTTCTTCCCCATCAGCTCATCTTTCCAACTACCTCTTTCTTCTAAACACTTTAGTCGCTCGCTAACCTCCTACAGGCAGCAAGTCTTTCCCTGTCTAATTTCCATCTTGTGAGCAAGTGAATCGCCTCTCTTCACAACGTATCTTTCAGTTGCCTTTTAAAAATGAATTCTTTACAGCAGCCTCTTGCAAAACCGGCTTCGCAGGTGGCTGCAGCTGGGCGAAGTGCCGCCTCGCTAAAGCTTTGAACCTGAAAAGCGGGTGCGCATTAGTTGAGCTCGTGCCGAAGCACCGGGGGATGCCGCGGCTCCGGGACGGCTCCGCTCCGGGACGCCCCCGGCCCGCGGCGGCGGCAGGGACCCGCTCCCTCGCCCGCCCGCTGCCCTCTGCCCGCTGCCCGCTGCCCGCCGGGCTCCCGGCGCCGGCTTGCGCTCCCACCCTGCCCGGCCCGCGACAAAAATCAGGGGAGAGGGGAGTGAGGAAAGACTGCTGCAGCCCCTTCCTAAAAGCATCACGAGCTTCCAGGGATGCTGCAGTGGGACAAGGGGACGGGACCCCCGAGGAGGTACCTAGGGAAGCGGTCTGGGTGTTCGGTGAGTTTGGGGGACTTCGGCTGGTGGAGAGGAGGTTTACTCTGGAAAGGCGATTGTTTTTCCCTAATCCTCAATTATGAAGACTTAAAAATAGTATTAAAGGGGCAATCTGTTCTGCAACTTCTCGGAAGAAATAATTGTTGATCTAGATAAGCACTGATCCCTTCAGTGTTTGATGAAGACGTTAATTTATGGCTGTCTAGCAGTTTATGGCTGTCATTAGATTTTCAGCTTTGTCTCTCTTCGAAATGTATCTTTATTTTTTTATTTTAATCCAAGACAATTATGTAAGAAAACGGTTATGTTTGATCTAAAATACATCATTTTCCTATAGCATTTCAAATTATTCACAGATCATAGTTCTTATATGTGCATATATGAATTTAAAAATACAGCAGTAAAGTGCTTGAAACAGACCATAAATTTGCTTCCTATTTTATTACACGTCTCTGAATCAGGTTGAGAGGACAAGGGCAACTAGGGGCTTGGGGAAGGATTTAACCCTTCCCGAGGCTGGAGAACCAGCCGAAGCAGACCAAATTCCCCTCCGGAGCGCTTCGGGGGCGGGTGTGGGCGGGCTGGGTGACACCGAGCTGATGAGTGACCACGGGGAAATGGGGCTGGCTGCAGCTCTGTGCTCATTTAGCAGATGTCCCTTCTGCGACGTGGTCGGCTGCTAGGAGCCCCCGAGTGCGGCCGGGGGCCGGGGCAGCCGTGCCGGCTCCCGCTGCCGGCAGCGGCTCCCGCCTTCGCCCCTGCCCCGGCGGGATGGCAGCGTAGGAGCGGGCACAGTCGGCTTAACCCCTGCGGCGCCTGCCTGAGCCGTGCGCAGCACTCGGGGAGAACCTGCCCCTACGCCCTCCGTGGGCTCCGCCAGTGCCGGAGCCTGCCCAGGCGGGGGCCGGGCCCCGAGGGGCAGCAGCGACCCCGCGGAGCGGGCGGGCGGAGGGGGCCGGGGCCGGCGCGGGGCCCAGAGCGACTTCCCCAAACTTTTGTCCCGCTCCGATAAGGAGCTTTTCCGCCGTTTGCTTAGAGCCTCAGGATCCCTCCGGCCTGTGGGCAGGGGCGACACGATCACAGTTACAAATGATCCTGCAGAGAGTCGNACCCCCCCCCCCCCCCAAAAAAAAAAAAAAAAAAAAAAGGTGTTAATTGCTGTAAAGTTTCCGAGCACGTGGATAATTTACTTTGACTGCTGCGGTTTAATTAAAAGCAAACTTATTTATGTTTCTGATGTTTATATTGCGCGATTTAATTACGTTTAGAGGCAGCGTCGCACTTTTTTTCCCCCCTTCCACCCTAAATCACATTTTCATTAAAGGTTTTAATAAGAAAACTCACTTGACCACTATTCATTATCTAGTCCCCTCCATGCACACAAGTTCACTTACCCATTCATTTATTCACTTACTCATTCCAGCAGATCCGCTGCAACTGCTGCTAGCAGGGATGTGAACACTCATAATTATTTGTCAAAGTCTGGAAAGTGTATTATCCCTTCTTCTAGTGGTAATTAGTTACCATAGCATCTAATACGTAAATGTGCCCAGAGCACACCATTAACAGTTAAGCGGAGGATTCAATTTAACACATGATTATATCTTTCATAAGTCATTACATTAGGAAAGCCAATGTCACTCATGCTGGGACAATCTCAGGCTCCGAGCCGGGGTAAGGGGCCGGGGAAGGGAGCCGGGCTGGGTGGCGGGGCAGAGGGAGCTGCGGGTGAGGCTGAGGGAGATCCCGGTTCGGTGGGGCAGTTGTAAACGGGGAAGAAGCTCTTTTGAAAGGGTACGTTCATTTCTGGCTAAGTGATCTGTCAAGCTTTAAGGGGGGCGGGGGAGCCTCTCTCCTCCCCCCAGCCCGGCACACATTACGCTTGCATTGGCAAGACCTACTCAGGGACTGGCCCAGTGGCTTCGCGCCGCTTCCCAGGGAGGATGCTCGGTGCAGCGCGACGGGGGAGTGGGGCCGGGAGTGGTAGCACCTCTACCCGGCACGGACCCCCCGCCTTGCTACGAAGCAATCGAAGAGGAAGTAAGAGAGCCCAAAGTCGGGCGGCAGCGGTAGCCAGGGTTGACAAAGACTTTCATTCCGCTGTCCCGTCGCTCCGAAGCAGAGGCAGGCGAGACAGAACGGAGAAACCGCTCCATGTGCCATAGACGGCAGCGGCCGCCCTCGCTCCCCAGAGCCGGCGGGGAGCATTCCAGGCCCTGCCCGCACACTTCGGACCCTGCCCAGGGGAGCCTCCCCCAGCCCCTTGCCTTCCCCCACCTTAGGTCCCGGCCGCTCCAGGAGTTTGCTGGGACCTGGCTTGTCTTCCCCCACCCCACGGCCGGGTAAAGCCGAGCAGCGCCCGCGCCTTCCAAGGGAACCTCTCCGGGAAGGAAGCCCGCTCGGTAGCCAGAGACATTAAGCGGTAAATATTGCAGCAAATGTGTCCTGCGATGTTATATGCACGAACACACACTCACACAGACACATACACGCACACACACACAGGCACGCACCACGCCAAGCTGGTGGCGGTGGTTAATTCCTAATCAGAATGATGGACAGCAGAGACAGAACAATACAAACTAATGGCTGTGTTGCTGATCACTTTACCCCTTGATTAAAGACACCCAATTATGGCGCAGAACAGTGTCGTAATTATGTTCCTTAATCACATCCAGGAGGTTTAATTGCCTTAACGATGTGTTTCATTAAATGAATTTAGGTATTATAGTCGACAGTTTTCATACACAGTTGTTTTCAAATTAACATAATATTAGACATCGTCATGGAAATTGTTTTAATAATCATAATTAGACGCACCCAGCCTTTGTCTAGTAAATGCTGAGAGACGCTTCTCCTTGCGCCTGGGGGCTGATCTGCCCACCCTCTCTGGGCTGCCTTCCCACAGCTCCGTGGCACTTTACAGTTATGTTTCCTGAAAAGTTACAGGTTCTGATTAATCTTTTTTGATGGGAAGTGGAGCAGAAAATATTTATCCCCTTCCCCCGCCCGTGGTGCTGCCGTTGGGAGAGGCGGCTCCGCGGACACCCGGCGCCGGCCCGGGCCGCCCGAGGGGAGGGGGGAGCCGTCGGGCCGGGCCCCCCGGCCCGGGCTTAGCGCCGGGCAGGCAGCCTGGGGGGGCTGCCTGCCCCCCCTGCCCTGGGCTTTGGGGCAGGGCGGAGGGTCCACGAGGGGAGGGGCGGCTCCANCGGGACGGGCGGGCAGGGCCCGGCGCTGCCCCGCGGCTGCCCCGCGGCGCCGGGGGCCGCCTGCCACGGGAGCGGGAGAAACGCAGCGCGGGAGGAACTTCTCCCCTCCCTGCCTGGGACACCCGGAGCCGGGAGTGGGGTGACCGGGAGGGTACTGGGGCGCACCTGATCAGAGCAAGGCAAAGGAAAGAAAACTACCCACCCCCACCATCCACCTCCTTAAATCTGGATATATATGCTTAACAAAGCACAGCACAATACAAGCGTTTGTTCAAAATATTTTAATAAAGATTCTTTCCGACATAGATACACATACAAACGATCGTACATTGCTGTCATAATCTGATTGACCTATTTAATATATATCACTCTTTACACATCCGTGACCTGCCAACAGATCCATCATGGCTCCTATTTTGCCATCCAACCTGACAGTCCGAATTTGTATTATCTGCAAGTAGTGGAAAATAGCAGGACTCGTTTTTGAAAAGAAAATAAAAAAAGGAAAATGAAAAAAAAAAAACAACTTGATTTACAAATGGCAGAGAGACAGCCACCCAGCCATGCAAACTCAAACTGAAGGCTCACTTTGGGTAAATAGCTACTTCTTGCTTTTCATCTCTCATTTTTCTTTCAAAAAAAAAAAAAACCAAAAAAAACCCCCAAAAAACCAAACAAAAAAACCAACAAAAAAACCCCCCAGAAACCAAACCCAAACAAAACAAAACCACAAACCAAAAACCTACCCCCATCCCCTGAAAAAGGAAGAGAATTCCACGCATTCTGTAAATCAGCCTAAAGTATTTTAAAGTATTTCAACTTAAATAATCATCCACAGTCTGAATAATTTACATACACATTAAAAGCGGTTTAAATTATACCTTTGAAAACACAGCGCCTGGGAAAACATTGGCTTGGCAAGTGTTCTTGTAGCAGCTATTGCTCTGATGCCTTGTAAAAGTAAATAGTTATTACCTGTTATAATGCAAAGAATACCCTTTCAAAAATCAGTTGGTTGAGCAATTAAGAGTACACTTTTCCTGTAATTTTTGGACTGAAGCAATTTATTAAAGCTCAATTTAAATACAGGGATGATGCAACTTAAAATCCAGATGACCTTTCATAAACCTAAGCAGCTCGGATACATCAACATTTCTGGTTATATGTTGTTGGCAAATAAATGTTTTAAACACTTGGCACACAGTTTAAGTTAATCCATAAACAGAATTTTAGAAGCATTTAAAGTAACTGCACATAAGACCCATGACCTTAACACATGATAAATATTGTTGGCGTGGAAGGGTCATTTTGAAGAATAACAAATAAATAGCATGTCTTGTTTATACATCATTGCAAAGTGGAAAGAAACAAGGTGCACATAAATATTTCTTTTAAAAATGCGATACTTTCAGCCACACGGAGTAAGGGTTTTGATCGGTTATTTTTTGTCTTTTTTTTTTTTTTAAGCTCTCTCAATTTTTTTTAAATCACTCTCACCAAACTTTGCGCATTTTCACGGGATCAAAGTTTAGAGACGATAAAAAATACAAAGTCTTCCATAGCAATGGTCCAGTCTCTTTGTTTCTGCGAGTCACTTAAATAATAAGTTTACATTTCAAGTTTGTTTGTCTCCTGGCTCAGAATAATAATAATAATACTGCTAATAATAATTAATTAAAAAAAAAAATCTATATTCAAGTGCCCTCTCTGATTTGTCCCCGGCGAGAGCCCCGGCTCCCAGCCCGGCCTGCTATTTCCCGGCCTCTCCTTTGTCCGGACGCGCAGAGAGCCCCCCCG
>VWZW01002478.1:831664-893299 GCA_013397115.1 Edolisoma coerulescens | reverse complement strand
TGTAGCAGCGCCTCGGGCTCCGACGCCTCGTAGCAGGCGAGCGGCGAAGGCTGGCGGTCGCGGGGGTGGGAGAGGTCGAGCCCCGGGGGCGAGCGGAAGGCGGACTCCATGCGCTTGGCCGAGGCGGCGAGGCTCTTGTGGAAGAGGTCCTCTTCTGCGGGCAGCCCCAGCGCCCGCTCCATCGGCGCCCCGCTCGCCTCCGCCTCCTCCGCCCCCCTCAGCTCCCGGCCCGCTGCTCCAAGGCTCCGCGCCGCGGCGGGCGGCTCCCCGGCGTCCCGCTGGCAGAAATCGTTTCCCGGCTCCCGCCGGGGCTGCGCCGTGCCCGGCGCCGCGGCTGCCCCTTCTCTGGCTCCGGCGGCGGCTCGGACTGCTGCTCCGGCGGCTCCGGCTCCGGCTGTGGCTCCGGCTCCGGCTGTGGCTCCGGCTCGGGCGGCGGCTCCGGCAGCGGCTGTGGCTCCGGCTCGCCCTCAGCAGGCGCCGCGCTGGGGCATTGTGCGCTGCCAGTGGAGCCGCTTCCACCGTTTATCTTGCTTGGATTCACCTTCAAGAGATTTCCGGACCCATCAACCAGCAGCCGCCGCAGACGGGGGAGTCTTTTACATCATTATCTCTGAGAGTAGGTTATTATGAAGAAGACTCGCCTGTTGGGACAGAGCTTTCTACCCAATCAGGTTAACGTTTTAATTAATAGGATTAAAACGGTAACAAACAATCCCAGGCGCTATCTGGCCCTGAGTCTGAATAGTTTCTTTTCCCAGGTCTGAAGACAGGCAGCAGCTAGAGCTTTATAAGAGGCGCCTGCTCCATTATTCTCCCTGCCATCTGTATACACAGCTTAACGCATATGTTTGCAAGACGTTGTGTCCTGTTAGTAACCCAACAACTGCCTTTAGCTTGACATGTGTGGCGACTTTCACTCATCAATGAGCACACTAAAAGCCCTACTTAGATCGAAGGATGTTCTTTGCCTCCTTCAGCAAATTACAGCCCTGCACTGCAGAAAAGCCCACTTCAACACTTCTCCTTCCGAGTGCTGCCAGCAGACTTCTGCTAACTTAGCCGTGGAGTCAGGAGTGACACCCTCTCCCCCCACCCCAGCCCACCCACCCCCTGCATTTACATTAACTTATAGCTCCCTCCCACCCCCACTCGTCTTCCCGAAAAGCATTGCCTGGGAAAGAAAAAAATAAAATTAAAAACCCCCGGAGCAACCCCAGCCGTTGTGCCCACTCCTGCCCACCGCCAAAGTCCACCTTGCTTCCTTGGGAGGCGGGTGGTCCCCAGTCCTCCCCCTCCCCACCCCCCCCTCCAACAAACGGAGACCAAACTACGGGGAGGTTCCCCTCCTCCTTCCCTTATCCCTTTTCAAGTAGCAGATTGCTGCTTGCGAGTGATTATCCCCCGTGTCCCTATAAAAAACATAAAGCCCCATCAGTTACCTTGAAAATGAACGGATCTGGGGAGGAGAGAGGGCGGGAAGAGAAAGGGTAAAACCCACCAAACTTTTTAAAATTTGGTTTTTATTGTGACTGACCAACCCTTTGCAGGTCCGTGCCCTCCTGCCTCCCGCCAGCGAGCCCTACTCGGCGGGAGCACCCCCGCTCTTCTCCCCAACGCCGGGATGCCGCCGCCGGTGTCAGGGCGAGGCGGCCTCAGCCATCCGGTTATCCCGACCCCCTGCTCCTCTCCCGGGGCTTCTCCTCGGAGCCGGGCACACTCTCCTCTGCACTCTTCCAAAAGCTGAAGTGGAAACCCGAGGGTCGGTCTGAATTTTGTCCCACTACTCCTCTGATGCTTGAGGCGAGCAGCTCGCTCTCGCCTTTCTGTTAGCACTCAGAGTATTTAGTGGCAGGTTTTCATTCTTATGACATCAGTAAAAACAATATTTCCCAACACTTCCAAATCATTCTTATGTGGCAGGATTACTGAAGGCTATGAAATTTTTTGGTTTCTCTGGTTTCATTAAAAACCTTTTAATTGTGTCTTTCGGAGTTGGCCCCAGGTGTTGGACTCTTTTCATTACATTTTGCTCTAATGTGATGAAATTCTAATTCTCTCCTTACCATATGGTTAAATTTCCCCACTGAGAATTAGTTGAAAAAGGAGAAATAATCTATTAATCTCTGTAATAGATTCACAAATGAGGTTTGCCACAGAACCCGTTTTTGAATGGTAATATCAGAACAGTTGGGTGCCTTGTTTCAGGAAAGAAAGGACCAGGCGACAACAGAAAACGTTTGAATTTTCACCTGGAAAGAATGAAAAGAAGCCAAGCTGCAGATTTCAGAGTAATTGACTGAGATTTCATCTAGCGAGGACATGACTACAATACAGACCTTCCTCACCTCGTGTCTCCGGATCAGAGGCGAACATACAAGCCGAGCCCTCCGAAGAGGGAGGGTCTCACCCCCCGCCCCCCAGCCCCATTTGGCTGCTGCGCTTGTCCCTGGTCGCCGTCCAAGCGCACAGTCACCGAGCGCCTCGCTCCCCTCCCCCTTTCCAAGGGATGGATGTCACTGTTAACCTCTATCATTATTAATCCAAAGGCATTTTAGGTTTATTGTTTTTCAATTAGCAACTTCATTTTCCCCGGGATCATAAACAAAGGGCTTTATATTCGCAACAGGGGGTTGGGGTTTTATTATTATTATTATTTAATCTGTTTAATATCCAACTTGTAAAACCCGTGTGGTCACTTAAGGATGACGAATACTGTTATTATAATTTGATGGCTAGTGGGAACATTTCATTCCCCTCATCTTATTTCTTCCGAAGACAGAGGGCTCCGGCTTGATCTCTGCGGCTGATCTGTGGGTTCACTAGCACTATCTCCCTTATTTTTTCTGCAGCTTCGGGAACGACGTACACTGCCTCTCCGCTGGCGGCGGGGCCCCTTGCCCCGGGGCTGCGGCCGCCGCGGTTGCCCCGAGAGGCGAGGGGTGCTGCCGGGCCGCGCCGTCGGGGCGGGGGAACGGGGGCACCGCTGCGACTTCCGCGGCAGCCTCCCTTCCTCCTCGGCTGCGTTCGCTCAGATTTGCCCTCTGCGTCTGAAATCTCCCTCTCCGTCTAAGCTTTTTCTGCTCTTCCCTGTCCACCGGTCAGTCTGCATGGTCTGCCCCTGGATCTGTTCTTATGCTTGTGCCTGCTTCAGCCCGTCTTTTCAACCACCTCTCTTTTCCTTTTATTTCTCTTCATTCTTCCCTTCCCCTTTCTTTCGGGGTCTGTCCCCTGTTCTTCAGACACGAATGTATCCCCTCATCTTGCCGATGCGCTCATCTGTGACTTGTGCTCTAAAGATGCCAACTTTCTTACAAACTTTACCTTGTGGGAGGTGTGGGAGGGAGTTGGGAGAGCAAAGTGGAGGAGACTAAAAGAGAGCCCCTCTCGCCTTCTCTGGACCTGCCTTCGTGATCTGCCTCCCCACCTCACGAAGAAGTAGCTGTTTAATAGTCTACGGGAACTTTAGTTTGGAAGCAAGCAGAAGAATTTATAGAAGCTTTAAATGCGGCGCTTATAAAAATACCGAGGAATGGTCTTTGAGGTTTATGCACTCGTAAACTTTTGCTGATTGCTTCTGGGAAGTTGTCAGGCATTTAACACTGCGTTTATCTTACAGTGCAATGAAAACACATCTGCCCAGCGTCTCGTTACCTGGTTTAATTGTACCGCAGCCCTCTGCCACCAGCTCCTCCACACTTGGGTCATTATTTCGGGGAATAAGCAGCCCGGAGCAGAGCTGCAGAAGGGCTGCGCCGGCCGCCCCGGAGCATCCCCCAGGCTTCGCTGTGAGCGGCCGGCCACGGGCAGTCCCGGGAGGGGCGGGAGGCAGGGGAAGGGGGGCAAGGACGCTGGAAGGTCCCAGGATACAGATGAGAGCGGACAGCACGGCGATTGCTGATTTTCTGTGGCGTCTTTAGCAAGATCTGCTCGAGAGTTACTTTGTTCCGCTCCCCACCTGTGAGAGAAGCAAAATCCCCTTTTCCCTCTCCCCAGGGTTGGGTTTGCAGGAAAGTTTCCGTGACGAAAGACACTTTCCACATTTTCCCGTTAGATGCCCAAGAGCTGAATGCAGACAGATTTTAGTCAGGTGAAGTTAGCCTCTCCCTGCCTGTTCTGAGCAGAGGTACGGCGTGTGCCTGCTGCAGCAGGACGGCCCCGAAGCAAGAGCAGGGCTTGGATCCTCCGCAACTTCCCTGTCCTTCTTCCAGTGGCTCAGCCCCACGTCTCTTCTGCCTCCGACACGCCGAGCCCGGGGGGAGATCAGAGCCGAGCGCCGAGTGCAGCAGGGGCAGCCCCCATGCAAGGTCTGCTCGGCTTTTCCAGCACTAAGTCAAGCTTCAGAAAGCGCTTTCGTTCGCCGTAACTGCAGTTGTGTTGTCTTCTCTGTGAAGAAAACTTTATTTAAGTTCAAGGTGTAGAAAAAACCCCGGTAAAAATAAATAAAAGTACCCTCCCCTCTGCATCCGCTCCTAGTGCAAACATCCTCGGAGGTGTCTGTCCGCTCTGAGGCAGCCCCAGGAGGCCGGTGGACTCCAAGCCTGGGAGCTGTTCCCAGCTGCAGGCAGGGGCCCGGCAGCGCGCCGCGGGCTCAGGGTGGCGGGGACGAGGCCTGTAGGGGCTGAGAAGGGGGCGATGCTCTCAGCCCCCGGGGCGCCCGGCGCAGCATCCTGCTCCCTGCTGCCAGGGCAGGGCTGGGGACACGGCGGGTGCGGGTGTACAGCCGGGCTCGGGGGACTTTGGTCTGACAAGGGGCTGCAAAACGGAGGTAGGCACTCCCGCCGCTCCTGGGCCTTAGCGGGGGGACAAAAACGGCGTTGGTGGACTTGACCCACAGCGCAGCGGAGTTGAGGCTTCTTGGGGTGACCCTGATATCCCGGCCCTGCGCCTCTGAGACGACCGCTAGAGGTGTAAAGGAAATTCTGGAGGGCTGCAGAGGGATCGAGGGCACCTGAGGATTCCTGCGGAGACCCCCCGGGTGTCCGCGGGGTCTCCCTCGGGCTCCGCGGGGACCGACCGGCCCCGGCCCCAGCGCGGTCGCTGCGCTCCCGATCCAAAATCCACAGCACCATCTCCTGGGCATCGGGAGAAGTGCATGGCCCTCCTCGGAGGCGGCGGAGCTGGTGGCAGTGGTGGAGAGAAGGGATGAAGCCATAGAAAACTACATGAAAATGTAAAAAGAAATTACATTGAAACGTAAAATACCCCTTCAGCATGTTTTGGCATGGGGAGATAACTAATTATTCCTTTGGTTTCCCTTCTGAAGCTGAACCCGGTGGGCTGAGGTCTGTGCTTGGACAGGAGTCAGGAGGCTCTCAGGAGGTGTTTTCTGTTCAATTACATAGACACATAGGAAATCTGTGTACTTGAAACCGATTAAGGATGGAAGAGTCTGATGCTGTCCTAGTTTCAGGGACAAGACAGGGTATATAGGCAGTGACAAGCTCACTGAGTCATTAGACTGAGATTTGTGAAGAAAGACTGGAAGATCCTACCATAAAACAATACACTCTGCTTTGGTTTGGGGAAGTTGCAGATCCTTCCTTCCTTCCTCCCTCCATCCCTCCCTTCCTTCTTTCCCCCACCCTCTCTTTCTTTCTTTCCCTTCCCCTTTTCTATTTTCTCCTTTTCTGTCCTGTCCCCAGAGGAGTTCCTTTAGGCCCTCAAAGTAATTTCTCTCCTCATGAACACAGTCATGTGCACTTCTGCACCCCAATTAATGTCTGGCTGAGTCTCAGCAGGAGCAGGGGCCAGAGCTCTGGCCATGTACAGTTAATATTTACTACCTGTCCAGCTTTCCCTTTCAGTCCTGACCCTATTTTCTTTGTACTGAAAACCTTCCACTGTAAGGAACGTGGCACTGAGCTTATTCTTCCCACCCTTGTTTGACTAGGCTATAGATGTCTATTTTCAGTTAATATTTCATCACCAGTTTCTATAGGCTTTTGCTTTTCCTTCCATGCTTCTTGAACTCCATCCAGTTCACTTTTATTGGTACTGAAAGTACTTAAATCTGAAAGCAGTAGTCGAGATGCTAGCTCATCAGTATTGTATACTGAGAGAGACATCCATCACTTCCCAGGTACATGACACGATGCCTCTGTGTTAGAAGCCCAAAAATTACATTGGATTTTTTTTTTTTTGCTCACACTGCTAGATCCTGTTTAATTTACTGAAGCCCATACATAAAAATCTATATGTTAGTAGGCACGTATATTGTACCTACTGTATTCCCTTCAGTCACCACTTTGCAATTATAGGAAGAAAAAAATACTTTTGCGTGCCTTTTTTCCATTCCTTATAAATCCATGCTGTTTATTGGTTGTGGATCCATTCTCCCTTAAGTGCTTAAGATTTTTACCTTTTAATATTTTTTCCACTATATTACTGCAGACTGAAGTTAGGCTTACCAGATGGTAGATGACAGGTTCACTCTTTCTCTTCCTCTTCCCCTGCCATTTTAAAAGATCAGTAACCTGCTCCTCTTTCTTTTCAGACATCTCAGAGCCCACTAATTCTCCAGGAACACTAAAATATTGTCAGTATTTTGGATACATTCATTATGTAATTCCCTTTCTTCCCCATGCCGCAGATCAGGATATTCTCAGTTTCACGTCTTTAGTTTTCTCTCCCTCAACCTTCCCTATGACATTCTCTCAACAATCCTAACTACAAGGTTTATTTTCCTAACTGGACTTTCTTTTTCATAAAAATTGCAATTAGTACTTTTGTTAATTTAGAATCATCTCTCCTTTTTTCCCCTTGTTTGTAGAATAACAAATCTCTTTTATTCCTAGCAATTCCCTTCTTCTCTTTGTAATTAAAAGATCATTTAGAGTCTATACACATCTAAGTAGTTGCTACATTGAAAAATGGAGACGCTATGACTTGCAATACCCTTTTACTCTATAAATAAGGCAATTTTATATGTTTAATAACTTATCATGGGCATAAAATAAAAAAATGTGTTGAAATACAGTTCAGTAAGAGTCAAAATCCATATATTTAACAGTGAAAATTAATTTTGTTCTCAAACTCTTCCTATATTTCAACTATTTCTGAAGTAAAGTGTAAGCTCATTTGCCATTATATCCCTTTATTTGCCATGATAAGTAACAAGAAAGAACAAAGAATTTCCTTCCTGGATTACTTTGCTAAATTCATACTTTAATCTTTTGGTAGATGATGTTTTTCAAACACACTCAGATGTCTGATTGTCAGCTTTATGTCTCAGCAAGCATTCCCAGCAATTCAGGTACAGTAAAGTATCTACCTCTAGCAAGCCTCTGTGTACTATATAACTTTTATAGTCATTATAAAAAGTAATTTATTGAAAAAACTTAAACCTTTTCCAACTCAACTGACTTTTGATTTAAAGGTGTGTGATCCTGGTTATGGTAATCAGGTGTGGTAGGTGCTTTTTTCAGAATTAGGTTTGCTGTTTATGTCACAAAGTTTAGAAGCTCTGAGAGTAACATCCTCTAAAACATAGCATGTTCAGAGAAACAGAGATATCAGCTCATGTTTCACTGTTACAGTGCCTGGAATTGCACATAATACAAGGTAGGAGAACTTTTCCCATTTTTAGATCACATTTTTTTTCTCCTGGGTATTATTTCTCTTTGCCTTCACTGAAGTACAATACAAAACTGACTACAGACTGGCTCTGGGGAAACAGCTTGTAATAAAAAAGGGAAAGTAACATTGCTTTCTTTCTTTTTTATCTTTCTTTCTTTCGTTCTTTCTTTCTTTCTTTCGTTCTTTCTTTCTTTCTTTCTTTCTTTCTTTCTTTCTTTCTTTCTCTCATTCTTTCTCTTTCTTTCTCTCTTTCTCTCTTTCACCTTTCTCTTTTCCTCTCTTTCTCATTGGCTGCCTGGCTTGCTGGCTTGCTTTCTGTCTTTCTCTTTCTGTTTTTTTCTTCATTACCTTCTTTTCTTTCTCTTGCTTTCTTACTTTTGGTTGGTTGGTTGCTTGCTTGCTTCATATACCATATGGCCTTGCTTCATTTTAAACGTGACAGGATCCTTCAATGACAACAATGATCATGACCAACAGGAAAGCTCCTTGTAACAGTGCCTAGTTCAGATTAGCACTGTGACACTCGCTCACAATATTTTTGAGCCAGACCATTGCAATGGGCTTTGAACTTGTTTCTCCATCCAGAGAGGAGAATGCTGCCAGCCATGGTCCCAGCACTTCATTGACTGTGTGGGCAGAGGCCTGCTGGTGTAAGCTAAAGGAGTCTACTTCACTGCATCCTCAAGGACCAGGGAAGAAAAATCAGGGAAGGATCAGCAGGTGAGGTGCAGACCCTGCTGAGCTCCTGAGAGGTCCAGCTGCTGAACTCTGAATGGGGCAGCCTTGGTGTAGCTCAGTTAGTCCTTTATTCAAACCCAGGCGTAGCACACCCACTGAAGAGCGGAGCCAGATACTAGGGTGGGGTAAAGACAAAGGCCATATGCTATCCATGGAGAAAAACCCCATACAGTTCAGTTTTGTGAGGAACTTCGGCTTTCAGAGTATTTTGCAACACAGCCTCAGTTGCCAAGAACAGTCCAGGTAACATTAAGCTTACACACAACTTCCTTTCTGAGGGTAAGGTTGAGTGACCAGAGAATGCTTGAGGGCTGACAAAAGCTTTTAGCATCCTTAGTCATGTCTTAGGCTGTCACAGAGACTTACCAATGCTTCCTTTCCAGAGTAATGTGATTATTCCAGGAGAGGACTGCTGAAGGCAAGGAATTCCACGCACCTGCAGGCTGAATCCACCAAGGTGACAGTCAGTTGTGCAAAGGCACATTTGCATGGAGATCTGAACATATTTCAAACTGATTTACTTCATAATTGTCCCATTTCTCTCACTGGTGAACCGCTTGGACAACAGTTGGATTTATTTGAGTTTAAATGGGCATGAAAACAAGTGGCAAGGCTGGAGGCAAGACTAGATGCATCTGATCTACAAAACATGTAAGATTACTTCTGGGAACTTGTGAGCTGAGGCACTGTCAGGGAAAGGGCTTGGAGCCTTTTCACATCCCTGACCCTGTACACACCCACATACAACATCAGACCACGTTAGCACAGGAAAGAAGCCCACCATCAATGTAGTGGTTGGTTCCGTACTTCTTGTCAATAACCCTGAATTAAAGAGCATAGTGAAGAATGACATGCAGTTTTTCTGAGAGGTCAGTTCACTGAAGTCAACCTTATACCAGTCTGATTGGCCATCAGACTTGGAGAGGTGTGTGCTTTAACAGCCAGAAGTTCCAAGACACATTTTTGAGTTTACCGAATAGGTCGTGGGACATTCCCCGCCTCCCTCTCTTAACTGTGGCCATAGGAAATTTTGCAGGAATTATCCAGTGTAATAGCAGAAGGTCATGCATGGGATGAATCTGGACCCAAGTGCTCACACATCGCAAGACTTGGGCACCATTTTTGATGATAAACTCAGAACTATGCCATCAGCATGAGATCAGGCACAGTGAGACGCATGGACCCTGCAACACATTGTTATCATATTCATGCTGTTGATTCTGATTCTCTGATAAAGTTAATTGACTGAGTCAGGGCAAATTTGCTCCACACCTGCTCTGGACAGAGCAAGCTCAACCAGCTCTAATCAATCACTCCCACCAGGAAACTGGCACCAACAGTGCTTGTTCAGCTGGTGCCAGCGGCTGAACTTGATGGCACTGGTACAATCCCAGGGTGTAAGACTGTGGGATGGGCAAATGGCTCTGGGGGAACCACATCAGAATCTCACAAAGCCATTTCATTTTTTACCCTTAAAGTACATTTCCTGAGCCTTTCTAGTAAACTTTGTTAGTCTCAATGTCATTCAGTTAAAGCTCTGGCAGCATTTCCTTCATATGAAGTGTAATTTATCGCATTTGCGATCTGCCCATTATCAAATTGCTTCTGGGATGGACCAAGGGTGTCCACGTTCAACATCCCAGTCTGGGGGCCTTTACCAGGAGACATAGCTCCACTTCGCTGTGTGGGTAGGGCATGCAATCCAGGAGTCCAAGAGACTGTGCCTTGCATTTGCTGGATTCATTCATCAAGAGGTTCACTCCAGACAGGGCTTTTTTAGAAATGGCTATTACACACGCATCACACCTGCCTCATCGTTTGTTTTCTGAATATTTCTGAGCCTTTTAACCTGTTTTGCCCTGCCCTCCTGTCTGTACACAAAGCACTCCATCCAAAATCCATGCCTCTTCACAAAGGGAATATGTCTCTAAAGGCTCTGGCACAAGCCTGTGGTAGCCTGTGGCTGTCCTGCACAGTGGTTCCCAGTGCATGGAATGAGGAGCAGTTGGACCTAAGCCCTGAGAGGAGCGGAGTTCTGCCAGCCCCCTGCAACGTGGTATGACATGGATTATGGCTGCCTTGGCAAACCCAGTACCTTGAGTCAGGCAGAAAACTGGTTAAGAGCTGAAACTCTTCCCAAGGCAGCTGCAGAAGGCTAAACTCTGTATTTGCAGACAGTAGGTGGCAGGAGAAAGGGAGGCAGACAGCACCAAACCTTATAAATCATAGTGTTTGCTTTTGAAGCCCTTAAGTGTGTTACTGGCTTTTCATTAGCAGAGAGAGGAGCCTGACTAGGACCCTTCCTTTAGAGACAAGTCAGACCACACAACAAACTGAGCAGAGGAGGGATGTGCATTGAGCTCAAAGATAATTTGACAAGAAGAACAGCAGCAGCAGCAATAGCAGCTGAAAAAATCCTAACGTCCCAGATGGGCAACTACTTAGCAGGAGGCAAATAGACCATAAAGTAAAATATATTGCATGGAAAAAACATTTAAACATTTGAATCCTTTCAGTTCTGTTTACAGACTGTAGCTACAGACCCTCATCCTATACTAAATGTGGGTTTGCTAAATAAGTCCCTATGCAGTTTGGGATTAGGAGCTTCAACCAGGACCAGGGGGCACTCAAGGCGTTATTGTGATTTGCACCCTGTCTCATGATAACTTGCTTGTGTGCCCAGAAGTCCAATCAGAAATCAAGGAGCACATTTCAGACTGGATGCTGACAAACAAACCTGGGCATAGGCAGAAACAATGCTATCAGCCCTCCTGTCCTCGCCCCAACTTTCACGGGCACAGTGGTGGTGTGCTTCTCTCTGAGCCGAGCTCTGAAGACTCTCATGCTGGAATTCAGCTGTCCCAGTGAATTTAATTCCTTGAACATCTGGTCTCCATCTGCTACAGGAAAGATGGTGGACCAGATGGGAAATCCTAGTGGCTGCAGACAGCCTGGGGGGCACCTACTACATCGTTCTCAAAGATGATTTGAAAATGATGGATCACAGGACCTAAAGAGCTTTCACATAAAAGGCCTAATATTACTATAAATAAAGTGCCTTTTGGGGTTTTTTTTCCATTTTTCTTGTAAGGGAAAGATGTTAATACATGTAAGAAGTAACAGATATGTTCACTAGACATTCAGCAGGCCAACCACGCTTCTAGGAAAAGGAAAATAAGAGGCAGACAGTGAGCCTGGGCTGTGCACACAGAGTAGTTGTTAGTACACACCCTGCTTCTGCTGCCAACCATTCCAGGTGGCCACTTCCAAAGCAGTTTGGGAAGAGACAGGTTTGAGGTGTGGGCCCATGTGAAGCTCATGAAGTTCAACAAGGCCAAATGCAGGTTTTTGCACCTGGGTCAGGGTAATCTGGAATATCAGTGCAAACTGGGGAATGAAGGGATTGAGAATCACCCTGTGGAGAAGGACTTTGGGATCCTGGTGGACAGGACTCAAAAAAGAGCACTTGCAGCCCAGGAAGTCAGCTATAGCCTGGGCTGCATCACAAGAGGTGTGTCCAGCATGTTGAAAGTTAAAGAAGGTGGATTTAGATTGGACATAAGGAAGAATTTTTGTGAAGAGTGATGAAACAATGGAACAGGTTTCCCAGAGCTTTTGTGGATGCCTCTGGAAGTGTTTAAGACCAGGTTCAATGAGCTTTTGAGCAATCTGATCTAGTGAAAAATGTCCCTGTCTGGGGCTGAGAAGGCTGGATTAATTGATCCTTAGAGGCCTCTTCTGACCCAAACTAATCTTTGGTTCTAAGGGTCCTAAAGTAGCTCCTGCCAGATCATGCCCAAAGGGTAATATGGCCAGCAAACAGGTTTGGCTCCCTTCATGCTGGATAGCCATCTCAGACCATCCTGGAAGGCTTTGTGCTTCCAGATGCCAAACCTGTCAGGATGCTCTGTTTTTTTTCTTAGTGTGAGGGTGCACATGCTGTGTGTGATGCCTACACCACACCTCTTATATTATTTTGGGTATTGTAAACCAGCAAAAGAAACACAAGGTAGCAATTACATCTTAGAGGCTTGAGGAGACAGAGGCCAAGTGCTCAGGGCTCTGGGTGAAGCCATTCTGTTGAAGGTGGGTTTGGCCTTAGCAGTGTGGGTATCCACCAGTCTGTGCCACTTTGTCTTGGGGATTGGGGACTCCCACTCCCTTTACTTAGGAGTGCAGATATAGCCTAAAAGCTTGAACCTTCGTCCCTGGGATAATCTCAGCTGACAGGTGAAGGTTGCACAATTTCCTCAAGATGTGAAATGATGAAGGAAACTTTGTTCTACTGAACTGGGCAAACCAGACAGTACAGAGGGTCAGCAAATTTAGGGACAAACAGAGACTCAATGTAATTGGTTTCAGCCCTTGGATTTTTTTTTTCACCTTTCCAATCAATGATAATCAGAAACTGACCATGCATCACTTACTGCCATCACTAAGAAGGATCTGGCAGCTTCTACTTCGGGATTATAGAAATTGTTCTTTCAAGTCCAAATCAGTGATGCTGCAGTTTGAATACAAACCTGACTGAGGTTCAGTAGTTAATAGAAATGGAGTGTAACAAAGTCTAGTGCTAGATCATGTTTATGTTATGCTGTCAGAAAAACAGAAATCAATCCAATTTCAAATGGAAGGTGGACAACAGCTGCCAGAACTGTTGCTGGCATGAAACCCTGGAAGAAAAAAGGAAGGGTATTAGCATAGAGCAGTCAGAACAGCTTATTTACAAAAAATATTGTCAGTTGAAGTAAGGGACCAGAACAGGAAGGATTTTACTTCACAATATTCACAATATTTAATTCACAATTTCACAGGATTGTTTCAGCCTGTATTGTGATTCTTAAGCAGTTACAGAAAAAGGTTTATCGAAAATAGAAAAAAAACCCCAGAAGAAATAATTTTGGAACTGGAAAATCCAGGAGAAAGATGAGAGGGATGGTTTAATGGCTGCAAAGAAATTTAGTGTGTTCAAACAGTTAAGGAATTTCCAAAAAACATACAGACTAATTAAAGCAAAAGGACATAAAGACTATCCCCACAGGTGACACAGCTGGTGTAGACATTTATCCCTTTAGATCAAACTTGACACAGATTATTCGCTGAAGTGTTTGAGAAACCTCCCTGTTTTCACATCTCTGAGACAGCCTTGCTACAACTAAAAAGGAGATTTTGGTATTTCAGGTAATTTTTGCTGGTTTGTCTGGAACAGCAGACACAGTTTAGAGGCTCAGTCTCAGCTATGTGGACATGGCTTTATCACTTTGCAGTAAAATGCAGGTTTCGGTGAGCACCCTCCTTCTTCAGTCTGTTTGTTGTAAACTATCACTCAAATAATAAATACCTATTGATAAAAAAGGGCTACAGTGTAATTTTATTTCTATGTTTTGTACTTCTATTACAGGATAGTGGCAATGAAACAGGGTTAATGCAACCTTAGATTTTGCTTGCAAGAACAACACAGAAAAATCTGCTATAAACTGAGAGAGATTGATACTTGAAAAAATAAAAGAGGGAGATAAGGCAAAACCAGAATGCCCTAGGAGCTGCCACCACTTGATAAAAACAGTCCGTGTATATGTGAGGATATTGGTTCTGTCATGAGAGGTAGCCTGGTGGTCATAGGAGGTTGTAAATCCAGATGGACACATGCTCTGCCAAGAGGAGAGCAGACAAGAGGCATTAAGTCAATTGTTTTGCACAAGACATTTTCAGGCAACAACCAGCAGGTAAAGTTGACTGAGTCCCAAAATACAGCACAGTCAGGAAAAGGCTGTATCAGGGAAGACCCAGAGTTTGAAATTACAAATATGAAACTCTAATTCAGCATAGATTCTGTTAATTAAGTTAATCGTTCATTTGAAAGTATTTGAAGGTCTTTGCTGTGTTAACCATAGGAAAATGATGAAGATGGTGATGGTGTGTGCTGTCTAAGGGAAGGTGTAGGGAAGCGTGTTGTAGATGGTGCTGGCACATGCCTTTTGGAAACAACTGTTGGGTTGTGCTCCCATAGTGCCGTACCAATCCGCTCACGCACAGGCAATGCGTGGAACAGACCTCTGTTGGGCTCCTTGGCTCTTAATGAGTCTAAACAACAGCTGTTCTCTCTTTCTTTGGGCCAAAGTCAAATGCTGAAGCATAAAACATGTGGGTTACAGTGCCATGGAGGGAGTGTGCAATTCATCCTCCTGCAGCTGTGGCAGGCATGTGCACTTGTGTGAGCAGCATTTACATGCATATGACAGTCCTGGGGAGGGCAGGAGACTCACAGAGTACAGATTACAGTTAAAAAGCCCAAAGGAACCACTGCAAGAATTTAATTGGACCTCCTGTGCAATGCATAAGACTGCAGTGAATTAATTTGTTTAAACTAGATCATGTCTGTGGAAAGAAAATCCAAATATTTCGATTTCTCTGTTAATGCAGCATAAGCTTAGAGAAATTGCTCCAATGATAGCTGTTCTCACCTTTTAAAACATGTGGCTTTTTCCTGGTTTGAACCTGGTTAGTTTCAACTGCTTAGCATTGCACTATTGCACCTCTCTTGGCCAGACTGAAGATCACTCTTACTTGTGTTAACTGAGTTGTCAACTTCCTACTTGTTAAAGTCAAGCCCTTCAGTTTATCATAATAAAACACACCTCAGGGACTCTTCTGGTTAGTTGCTGAACCCTCTCTGTATTGCTAGCTGCCTTCTTGAGGAGGAGCAGCAGAACTGGATACTGTCTTCCAACTGCACTCCTTCAGGGGATCAGTAGTTGACTGGCTGTTTGAATGCTGAGTCTGAATACCAGGCTCTTCTCCCCTGCTTGATATTCCTTGTTTATGTATCCAAAGATTTCAGTAGAACCCAAATTGCACTTGGAACAGTGTTCAGCTCTCTGGCCATTTTTTCCCTTAATAAAACCATCTCTCTTTCTTTGTCAAGCTGACAATCAACTCAGTAATTTTGTTTAAGATGATGTGGACAAGATATTACCATAGTTTTAGTAATCTTGAACTTTTCCAGTATTTTACACACTACAGAATAGAGCAAGCCTCTTTGTCAACCCCTCTGAAGTTCTTGTACACAAAATGTCTTGCAATGTAACCTTCATCTACATTTTGTCAGGGAATTCATATTCATTTAAATGCACCTGCTATATCTACAAGGATTTGCATGTGCACTTCAAGTATGCTAGAAGTTATATTTAAATATGCATTGCAGACCAGAGAACTGGTGTTCAGCTACTCACAGAAGCAGAAAACACCATTATTGTAATTTAATCTACGTTGGTCTATGAAGATTCTAGAACAGGTTCAGCGCAAGAAGCAAAGAGAAGCAGCCAGACACTGATTACTGAAGCTGTACACTTTGATCTAACTTTTGCATGACTTAGACTGCAGATTTCCTTTTCTGTACTTGTTAGAAATAACATACAATTCCCGTGTGATCTGAAGCAGCTTTTTCAAGCTCACATTTTCACTTAATTCAGAGGTTTCAGCTACTGAGAAGGTATCAGAGTAACTGAAAAATTTTAACGAAGTCTAATTATCCTCACCATTAACATTTTACACAAATTCTAAATGCAGTGCATTCGGTGTATGTTGCTAGCTATTGAAACTTGCAAATCAAACAATGGTTGAGGTTGGAAGTGACCTCTGGAGGTCATCAGGTCCAAACCCCCTGCTCAAGGAGGGTCTGTTATAGAAGGTTGCCTAGGACAATTTCCAGTTGCCTTCTGAGTATCGTCACAGATGGAGACTCCACAACCTCTCTGGGCAAACTATTTCAATGTTTGACCAGCCTCACAATAAAAAATGTGTGAGCTTTCTTTGTGTTTAGGTGGAATTTCATGTTTTCAATTTATAACCATTGCCTCTTGCCCTGTCTGTGGTTATTGCTGAAATGAGTCTGGTTCCCTCTTGGTTTTTTTTTTTTTTCTGTCATGTATTTATAAATGTTGATCCCTCTTGGCCTGAGCTTTCTCTTCTCCAGACCAATAGTCCTAGCTCTTTCAGCCTCTCCTCATACAGGAGATGCTCTAGACCCTTAATCATCTTTGTTAGCCCTGCACTGGATTCACTCCAGTAAGCTCATCTCTCTCCTATAATTGGGGAGACCACATCTGGACAGATTGCTACACATGTGTCTCACCAGTGTTCAGTGGAAGAGAAAGATCATCTCCCTCTGTTGGAGGGTGGAGATGGTATGGAGTACCGCAACCTTCTAAAAGCGTCTCCAACACGGAGCCGTTCAGTGGCCACGCACACACTCAATCACACTCACGCCTGATGGTACTTGCAACAGGTCAGCGGCAAAGAGTGGGGAAGAGTCCTTCATATGGGGTTTCACAGGAGAGGTTTATTTCAGCCACGCATGCAAAGGAAACCAGGAATGAAGAACCAAGAACAATGGGGAACCCAGGCTGATATACGGGGTTGGAGGAGGGACGGGGGTGGAGAGAGCATCAGGAGCCAATGGTCTGAGGTCCATGGGGTGGTACAGAGGTGTGGCCACGGTACCGGGGTCAATAGGGAAACATTGGGGGAGTGGTGAGGGAACAAAGGCTTAGGAGGGAGTGGGGAAGGGAGAGCCTTCTGGGGCAAAGACATATAAGCGAGAAAGGGGCAGGGAAGCCAACGGGCCAGTGGGGGGAACAGAACCGGGGTACATTAGCATAATGAAGCAAAGACTCCTAGGAGAAGCTGTTTCATTCTCCCTGACTTTCTAAGGGGGTGTCATGGGCTACCACATCCCTCAACCTACTGCCAACATTTTTCCTAATGCAGTCCCGGACAGTGTTGGCTTTTTTTTTGCTTCACTGGTGACTCATACTCAGTTTGCTGTCCAAGGACCCCAAGATCCTTCTTTACAGAGTTGCTTTCCTGATGGTTGTCCCCAGCATGTGCTGCTGCCCCCTGGGGTTATTCCTTCCTAGGTACAAGAATTGGCGTTTCTCCTTGTTGAACTTCAGTAATTTCCTCTCTGCCCAATTTTCCAGCCTGTCCAGGTCCCTCTGGTTGGTAACACTCTGGTGTATGAGACACTCCTCACAGCTTTTTTTTGTCTGTGAACCTGATGAGTGCACTCTCTTCCAGTGTCCAGGTCAGTAGTGAAGCTGAACAGTATTGGCACCAGTGTGGTGTACCCTGCAGTATATCACTAATAATTTGACCACACATGAAATTTATGCTGCCAATCATAACTCTCTGGCCCCAGTTATTTACTCAATTTCCAATCCATCTCACTTTCCTCTTACCTAATTTTTACTTTATTAGCTTGTCTGTGATGATGAGAACGAGACAGTGTCAAAAGCCTTAATAAAATCAAGGTAGACAACAGCAACTTCTCTCCCCTCATCCACCAACCAGCCATCTCATTATGGAAGGCCATCACACTGGTTAAACATGATTTCCCCTTCATAAATTTATGCTTACTATTTCCAATTACTTTCTTCTTTGAAAAGGGTTTCCAGGCAGATTTTCATCATCTTCTCAGTGACTGAGGTGAGGTTGACCAGCCTGTAGTTCCCCAGCTCTTTGTTCTTGCCCTCCTTGAAGATAAGAATGAGACTTGCTTTCTTCCATTCTTCAGGAACTTCACCTACATGACAAGACCTGCAAAGATAATGAAGTGTGACCTTGTGATGAAATCAGCCAATTCTTGCAGGACTCATTGTTTATGTTTAATTTGTCTCAGTGTTCCCTAACCTGTTCCTCCTCCACCAAGAGTGAGTCTTCCTTGTTCTGGCTTTTCTCTCTTGTTAAACAGGCCTGGGGTTCCTGAAGACTTTGTTCCTTGGGGGAGGCTGAAACAGCCCCTCCTGTGTGCCGACTGACATGAGATCACCTGCTTCATTCAGAAATAGACTCACATTTTCCTTGTTCAGCCTTTTATTACTATAACACAATGACAGGACATCTTCAGGTTGCCTTCACATCCCTCAGGAAGGCCAACTTCAGGGGAGCTTTGACTTTCCTAACACCATCCCTACATGTCCAGGCAACATTTGTACCTTTCTCCTTTGTAGTCTGTCTTAGATTCCACCTCTCATATACTGCCTTTATGCTTTGGAGCTCTGTCATATGTTCCCTGTTTAGCCAAGCCTGTATCCTAATAAATCTACCATTTTTTTTCCCCTGAGTATTGGTGTGAAGCATTGTTCTCAGAGGATGCTGTCCTTAAAGACCTGTTACCTTTCTGAGCTACTTTAGCCTTCAGAGCTGCCTCCCATAGGATCCTACCTGTAAGATGCCTGAATAAATTGAAGTCTGCTCTTCTGAAGAGAAGTCTTCACTCTGCTGCTCATCTTCCCCAAAGAGTGTGAATTCCTACGGAGATTTACCAAATCTATATTCACTTAGAATAGTTTAGGGGAATGAAAGGCCAAGATTCAGTAATTGCTTAGGGAGGTAATTTAGGGTTTTGGGTTACAAGCACATATTTTATTTGTGTTTATGCCAAAGTAGAAATCCTTTAAAATCAGCTTAAGGCAGAAAATAAAATGCCTTTTGCAAAGGATGGGCCAAAAAAGATCCATTTTTCCATCTATGATGTTTTAGACGAAAAAGGGATCCTTCATTCTGCTCACTGAGGTCACTGCATGGAACATGAAGTTTCTTACAGCGAATGTCTGGCATCTCTTGGCAGGTAACAAGGACCCTCAATAAGCGGTGTGGATGGGCCACCTCATTTTGGATAGAGAAGAGTTTGGGCACATAGATACAAACTGTACTATTCCTTTTGCTTTCAGGGCCATGATTTATTTTATTTACTCTCACAGATACCGCATATCTGACAGTAGTAAAATTTCTTTTTGCAAAGTTCTGTTTTATTAGTATTATTATTAATATTAATATTAGTATTAGCATTAGTATTAAGCATCTCTACAAGACTTTAAATGAAGTCTTTAAATGAAGTTTTCCAATGTCTTTTAGATTAAATAGAGGTAATTCTGCATATTTTCTTGTGTCTTCTGTGGTGAACATGGTATGGACTCCTCATAGGGCTAATTTCCATTCATAATGGTGGAGAACATAAAAGGGAATGGGACTGGGAGAAGAAAAGGTTTGCAGGTTATTTTTATCTTTTTTTTTTTTTTAATTAAAGTGAATTGCAAAAGCTCTTCTTAGGTCATTCCAAGCCGCCTTGTAAAGTAGTGGGATGCAGTTTTCTGTAGCATTAATTTGGATCAAATGAATATGAAGTAAAATTTGGATTAACCGGAAGTACTGTGTTTTGCTTATTTATTAGAGCAGTGCCAGGACACTTGCACTGCAAAGGCCTGTGCTGTATATGTGGTATGAATAAACAATATTTCTCTCTTAAAAATCTAGCAATCTCACTCTTTTTAAAAGCACTAAAATTATTTAAGATATAAATTATTTGTATTAAAATATTAGAAGCTGAAAAAAATCCAAGGAATATATATTGACTAAATAGGGGCCATTCCTGTGCCTCAGACAGCTATGAATTTTATAACCACACATTAACAATTACAAAGTGCACTATGCTTTAGAGAAATACACCAAAAGAGTAAAAGGTTCTACTAAACTGGCAAAAATCTGTGAAATGAAAAACAAATTAAACCTTATTCTGATCTTACTGTTTTGAAAACTCGAGATTTCTGGAATTTGCAGGTTTAATTTTTGTATCTTTTATTTCCTTTTTTGGAAATGAACAGTTGACAGTCTGCTTTATATGCAGCATGCATAGCACATAAATAGCATTCAAATTAAATTCTACACCAGCTGTACATACCCCATACATGTGGTTCGCGAATGTTGCTGACTGCAAATGGTGCATATTTTGATTTTCAGTTGATATCTAAAACTGTGAATTATCTTCTGAATATGTAGTGTTTTGCTTTCAATCCCTAGATTACATTTATATCAAGCAAAATAAATACAACTGTCTGATAATCACAACCTGGTTTTCTTCAACTAAGGTAAAGATTAGTTCCTGGCAAAGTGACCCCAAGTCTTCTTCAAGGCAAGAGTCCCATTTCGGGTCTGAAAGGGAAGTTGGAAATGAAAAGTAGCCACGGAGGAGAAAACCCAGCATGCTCCTACACGCTGCACCCTGTTAACCTGAAGTCTCTTGAATAAGGGACTGCTTTTACTGCTGTCAAATCCCAGTGTGCCTTGAGTGTAATAAGTTTTGGTACTCAGCTATTAGCTCTTTCAGGCATGTTCACACTGCTTGACATTTATATAACACTGACTCCCAGAAAGCTGTTCCAGCGTCCACTGGGCCCAGTATAAAACCTGTGAGGATTTTTTTGGATGTGGCCTGTGTCTGGTTCTTCCAATATCCTGGTCAGGAATATGGCAGGGAGCCATCAGAGGGAGGAGAAGTAGCCAGATGGCACCAGTACACTGTTGCTTTGGCATTTTTTTCTGGCCAGCTGACTGGCGCGATCTCTAAGGAGGATTTTTGTTTGTTTGTTCATTTGTTTTGTATCTTTTCTCTAAGGTAGCCGGTGGACCTGAGTTAAACTCACTGGTACCATGATCACCTTACGGATTTTCCACCTTTTCTTTTCTCTTTTTATTTGTTGTACACAGTGTTGGGGGAAATTTACTTTGGTATACTAAAATCTTGCCCTGATTTCATATTCATCTTTCATACAAAAGCCTTGTTGGCTCTAAGGAGTGCCATATGCTTGAAAGACATGCAACACTGATATTTTTTTTCTATCAGCATGTCTATGAACATTGTAAAAATTCAAGACAAACCTCAAAGGGAGCTAAGGCATATATAGATATTTATGTCCACACACCTCAGAGGGAGATAAGACTTATATAGATATTTATCCCCACAGCAAAGATTTTATTTTAAATCCTGTCTGAGTTTGAAAATACTCTCTTTCACTGGCTGTATCTTGTCAGCCTCTTCCTTAACAAGTTGAGGGGGTTCAGGGGAATCTATGGGTACTCCCTCCTGAGAGTAGATGTAGATGTAAGATTTGTCTCCTCGTCTTCTGATCTGGCCAGACATGAGCCATTTCTGGTCTATATAACTGTGTTAGCATTGCTCTGTGCTCAAGTCAGTAAGGCCTGGTGACAGGCTGTCTATATTACCGGTTTGTGTCTAAACAGCTTCGAGACTAGAGCTGGCTTGGATCCAGCCTTTTGAGAGCACTGACCAAGCTGCCTGCGTGTATCTGCACCTGTCCACGTGGATGCATTATAAATTGTATATGATGCAATGTAACTCACTGTTTATAGATGACATATTGTGACACCTCCTCCTTGAGACACATTTTTCCTCCACCTAAGCCTTTCAGCAATAATCCAACACAGAAACAACATGGCTAAGAGAATAAGTGCATCACTGGGAGTTACCACTTCTCCTTTGTGTTTGAACCCTGTGATCTGCCTAATTGAGAGATTGATCTTGATTAGTTGTGAGCACCCACAGTTCCTTCTGATGGGAGCATATGGTATTGTACTGTATGTGCTTTGAGCCAGGAAACAGATCTCTCACTACCCCCTTTACACATAGGGCTGACATTACTATGAAGACAGGCAGCAGTAGTATAATGCCTTCCAGCAACTGCGAAAACTGTCTGTGTGATTCAGATGCTTTTCTGCTTACTGATAATTTGGTTCTAATAGTACCTTAAGAAGTGGTTCATCAACCTCCCCAAAACAAACGCTCTTGGGTCATCTGTCTACTTGCACCCCTACAGGTGATGATGTTCCTTCTGGTTTAGTATATCGATGGTGAATGAGTGACTTCACTGTAAAATGTAACTGTCAAAACATTCAATTAAAGCTGCTTTTGGCAAATATCTTTTCAACACTTCAGTTACTGGTTCTTAAATACTCTGTTCAGACTTAGGTGGTTGATACGACACCCATTTTGATGACTGATTTTTGTAGGAGACAGCAGCAGCAGCTCCGTTGTTCTATGGGACGGAGAAGAGAGGAAGCAGCTGCATTTGTGGTTTGCAGATGTTCCAGACAACACCAGTCAGGAAACTGCTAACTACCTTTAATTGATCAGCTCACCAAAGTGGGGAAGTGAGCGTTCACATCTGTGGCCCATTCTTATAACATGTTTCCTCCTCACTAATTCTTGCTACTGTCTGGAAGCTTTCCAGACTGCTGCTAGTGAACAGAAGACAATTCTTTCATAAAGAAGCAGGCATTTCCAGCTCTTGAAGGGCTTTAAAAACTAAGCAGAGATGTTTTCTGCTATAATAACTAGTTAAAGTGAATAAACTGTACTTAGAGAGGATTTTAACTTGATTTTAAGGTTCATTACTTCTGTAGGATCACTTAAGCCTTGGTGCTTCATTTGCTATGCTGAAAATCAAGTGGGGTTAAAAGTCTTGCAAAAACTGAAATGAAATTATGTAACAGACTGCTGTAAATCACAGGCAAGAAGAAGCAAAACAAGCCATGTTTAGTCTGCAGGGCCAAATACAAACAATCTTTCACCATGTCTTTATTCAGCAGTGAAGCTGTGAATGCTTTCCTAAATCTATGTGGTTCTGAGCACACCTGTGCCTCCAGGTAGCAGAGAGAACCCTGACTTGGGAAAGTAAGCTTGGTTTCAAATGGTACCCCCTCCTTGGGGCTTCCGTGGGTCCCATTCAGATTCAAATCTTCTGTCTCTCTCCTTACCCCTAGGGCTTCCTAATCCTTAGCTCTACCAGGGAGGAGCTTCCTCTCAGCAGCCCAGGGCTGCCTCTGCCTTGGAAATGCTGATGTCCCCTCGGCATGGCTGGCGGTAATTAGGACCAGCCCATCCCTAAACTGGAAACTGGCTGATCCCTAAACAGATTGTTAGCCCATGGCTCAGGCCGAGCAAGGTTCAAATCCCAGACTCATCCCATATTCTGCATCTCTAAGCATTTTTTAAGCCCTCATAGTCTGGGAGAGATCCATGCGAAACCTGACTGCCTTTGGGGTGATAATGTGGCTGCTCCTAACCTTGCTACTGTCAGTTTCCATGATAAATGTGGTCACAATCATTTTAGAAAGGTAAAGATGGATTTAGAAATCAGAGTCTACTCTGTGAATCTGAGAGGTGAAGTGTTCAATAGTAATAATAGGTAACAGATTGTAGAACTACTAGTAATAGGATATTGCTGAAACTAGGAACTTAACTAGGACTGGATATTTATAAAAGTAATAATATCCAGACTCATAAATAGTAAAACCCCCAAAATTTGTTGTGAAGCTGATTCTTTTTCTTGGAGACTTTTTGTCACTTGGTGAAGTTAAACTCTGTTTCTTTATGCTACATTAACATCCGGAAACAAAGTTTTATCCCTATCTGAAATTTAGCAGCCTTTGCAAGATCTCTGAGCACTGCAACTTCATAAAAGCACGTTGATTGGAATCAGCATGGAAAAAGTTTACTGTTGTGTTATTCCAATATGTTTATTTCCTTTATCTGGACGTCAAGATAATGAATCAAGATACAACGTCAAAAAAGATTACCTAAACTAGGCAAACAAAATCATGTAATCTATGATGCAAAGTAAAAACCTTATTGATTTATCTCAAATATAAATATTTTCCCGTTTGGAGCACAAGTTCCATATAATTTTGAACGAGAAAAAGAGGAAATACTATATTCCTTGTTTTCCATCAGAAGTGTAGAAGGTATGAAACCAGAACTTGAACAAGAAAAGGGAGAAGAAGTACATTTTTCTTCAAAAATGTGAAACTGCTAAACATGAAATACTGGTCTAACGTTTCACCTATCTGAGAGGATCTAATGAGAAACTGCTGGAACTATCTGTCGCAGCCTGAGGATAAGGATTCTGCTGGGGCTCCAGATCAGGCATGGAGAAGTCTCTGAGGGGTAGAGCTGACTTGTCACTGCGCATACAGTTGATGCAGAGCTGGAAGCTCATGCCCATTTGACATGCAAAGGCAAGCAGAAGGATGTGGAAAAAACCCACATCTTTTGGCAAAAGCTTGACTAAGCCATGCCTTTGCTACTGCTGAAAAATAATCCAGGACAGGCTTCTGGCAGTGAGACCACACAACATGATACATTCACTTCCACATGCCTAAATTCTTGTCCCTCTTGAAACAGGGGGTGGCTATATCCAGCCCACCACCTGGGCATGCATCCTGGCAAGTGCTGTGCTCTGAGCCATACCCAGCCAGCTCAGTCTGCTGCTGCTGGGCACAGACCAAAACTGCACCGAGGAACCTGCTGACACAGTGAGTGACCATGGGCTTGAGCCTTTGCTTTATTTGTTAGAGTCTACCTGAGAGAGCATGACGGAGCCCTTAACCATGTGTCTCTTAGGCAGGTTCTCCTCAAGTGTTAATATTCTGCCCCCCGACCTCACCCTTTATGTCTTCTTTATGTGTCTCCTCAACTTTTAGTTAGTCTTTGAACCAAAATTAATTCTCCTGGGGACATTTTGGGGGGCGATTGTAATCCACAGTGTGGAAGTGGGGCACTGGACGATGAATACCACAGCTACTGCTCCGTGCGTTGTTCAGTCTCCAGGGATTCATTGAGCTTTCTGCATGGGAGCCTCCAATTTTGCAGTTCAAGGTCTAAGGCTGCTTCTGTCTATAGATATAAATAGGTTGTATATGTGATCGATTGACTGGCTGGCTGTTTGGCTGCCCAACTGTGTCTGTTCACAGCAACAGGAGATTTTGGTATCCAGGGTGCTGCTTGATCCTGTCTGTCACTTATGCCACTTTGCTGAAGATACGGGATAAATGCTGTAGAATTTGCTCAGCTGATCAACTAACAATGTTGTGTGCTGAGAAACATGTTAGATATTCTGAATGTTCTGCATATTTCGATATTCTGAATGATCCTGTGTTGGGGTAATTATTCATTCTTTTGTTAATACTGATGAGTACTGGAAGTATTTCCCATGCATCTGCTAAGTGATGTTCATGACAAAATGTCTTTTCCTTGAGTGCAATGTATACAAAAGGTGCCTAAAGGCACTTCCAGGGTAAATTGCACACATTGAGGACTAAAGTTTTTGCAGCATTTGACATCCTTGTGGTGTGGGGTTTGTCCCTCCTTCTGAAAGCAGAGGACTTCACATGTGTGATCTCCCTTCTGAACAGTCGTTCCTCATTATTTCTTAGTTTTACTTTGGACATATCCAGTTTGACTGCTCACGGCCTACAATTGCGTCATTCCATGGGATATTCTGGTTTTAGGGCTCCGAGTTGGAGGGTTGATCTATAAATCTGGTCAAGAAATCTCCAGAAGGTCAGTGTGGAATAAATAGCAACAGTGAAGTGCTCTCCCTTTGTTTCATTATTAGTAGATGGCCTGATTCTGCACTTTCAGTGAGACTAATTCGGCACTGACATAACTCAGAAGCAGTTCAGTTTTTATGAACGGATGAAAAAGTTGGACTGATACCAATGTCAGGCTGGCATAACAGGTTTAAAGATGGACATAAGAGGCATGAGCCGAGAGTTATATACTAGTTTTTGATTTCCCCATAATGTGATCCCACTCTGCCCTTGTTCTGAGTCAACTATAATCCACCTAACTGAATTAGCCAGAGGCTATATATTATCTCATGTCTCTGGCTTGGTAGCTGGGGTTCAGTGTTGTGTCATCAATAGTCACAAGCTTTGGCATCACCTTGGAGAGCAGAGGGCAAAAAATGTCCTTTTTTGTTCCTTCATGGCACCACCCCTGTGGCACTGGGCTACTTTGGCAGGGAGTGGTTTTGTGCAGTCACTAAAAATAGTCAGGAAGGTTAAAAAGAAGGAAGAGTGGGCAAAAGCATTTAATGTGTGATAAAGTAAGGGATTTTATAACTGATTTTATTACTCAAAGTTCAAACATTATTTTCACTAGCCTTTGTCTGGTGTAAATGAAGATGAAAGAAGTTGGACAGGGGGAGACTTGAGTACCGCAGGATGCTTCAGGAATCACGTCTTTAAGGGTTATTAAACACAATTTGTTTTTGTCAGATTTCAATTTGTCTGTGTTTTAGCAAATCCTAGAAACTTGAGCTCTGACATTTTGTATATCCCTATTAATTATTCATTCCTGGGAATCTGTACTTGTTTGACCTTAAGAATTATTGCCTGTTTACATTGAAGAAGACCCAGTGAGACTTGTCATACATCGTCCTTCACAAAAAATAAAAAAATATCAGAGTCTTTCTCCCTGGGTAAATGAGGAAATAAAACAACCTGGGCTGGGTCAATGGTTTTAATACTGGTGGGAAACTCTTAACATGCTGCAGAGGCAGCATCTAAGGAATCTGCTGAGATAGCTGGATCTGCAGTTCTAGGTTAAACTTAGGGATACAGGACCACACTTCATCAATGCTATGTGGGATGAGCTGACCCTTGTGCAGAGTGCCACCAGAGGACTCATGCATCACTTACATCTGACAAAGTGTCCTAACTGGGACTTCGGTGTTTTGTGAGGGTAATGTGGATATTCTTCACAGGAGCTAAGTTTTAACCACTATGGGTAAGGTTTACGCAATCTTCGTCTCAATAAAAATGAAGTGTAGACAAAAAGAAGCTTTCACTGAAATCAACATGGTATTGAGTGTGTTGCATAAATCCCACTGACTTCAGCAGTTTGAGAGCATATCTGGCTGCAGATTTCCAGTTAAAAAAAGCTTTTGTTTTAAGATCTCACCTCCATGAAGCATCTCATGGAAACGATTTGCCTTCAGTGATGTCAGTGGTCTTTGGACAGGCTGTGCAGAAGTCTGGACTTCCCAGGAACTGAATATCTGTAGTAGCCTTACAGCTCAGATGATCATGGAATTGACAAGCCCAGGGCTTTCAGGTTTTGCAACATTAGTGCAGCCCAGTCAGTTCACCCTTCTACAGCTAGTGAGGGAGCAAGCCTAGCAACTAAAGGTCCTGGGATAAACATGTTTAGACAGGACCCACATCTTGTCTCTGCAGCAGGATTCTGGGACACAATTTTCATGTAAGACAGAGATTCTGGTGTTTCTCTCACCAGACTGAGGAAAAATTATGGTCTTCACAGCTCCAGCCTTTCTGTGATGCAAAGGTGAAGACCAGCAAGCATGTTAGTTCTTAGTATTCTCTAGTTTTGGGTTGGCTTTGACTTGGACACTGAAGAACTCATTGAAATGTTAGGCTTTCCTACAAAGAGCCAAAAGTTTGGCTGATGAAAGAGTGCTATCCCTTTACCTCTAAGAAAAACACCTTATTGAAATATGCATTTTTTTCTGATATTAATTATTTTTATAATTTTCCCTCATAGTATCAACATTTACAATGTTTTCATTTCAGATCAGGAAAAAAACCCTCAATTTGAACACAGAGATTTTTCTCACTAAAAACCTTGTGATGGTATTTAGGACTGCAGCTCTGAAGTTTATCAGCACTTGTCTCTCTCTCCTTGAATGGCCAATGAGCCATTAAAACTCACCACTGTACTGCAACTATGAATGATTCCAACTTCCCAAAGGGGAATGGAAGACAAGGGCTAAACAGAGAGCTCAGGGGGTGTCAAATCCCCACCACTAGGCCTAATCACATATTTCCTCCTCTGTAAACTGTGACTTCTTTGTGACAACAATTTTAGTGTTAACTGATACAAAACCCATAGAGGTGAAAAATATATCTTTTTTCTTATGAACAAAGACCTCAGTTGCTGATATTTGTTACTTGCTGATGGATGAATACCTGCCATCATAGCTAACTTCTTGGCTTTTTGGCCTACCTTGGAAATAAGAGCTGAATTAGAGCATGGGCTTGCCTGTTGTGTCTCGTAAACATGCGTTTAGACATGAGGCAAAAGCTGTGTTGCTGTTGTTATCAAACTGTGCTTTTTCTTTGGATTTGTTTATAATTCTTAATTTGTATGTGTTTGGAGAGACACTATGAATTTTCCAAAGTGAGTGGAGAGCAGCAGTGCTGCAGAGATTGTAATTCAGGAAAAGCATTGAAACAGAGCCTGGACTAGAACAACTAAGAGGCAGAAAGTAGATTGTATTATCTTGTTAACTGTTAGCAGAGAATCTTGCACAGCTCTAAATTAAATATGAACACCTTGACTTCTCTTAGGCTTTTGACACAATCCCATACAACATATTCATCATTAAATTCCCTTGCTTTTTTCCCCCATGACTTCTCTTCAGTCAAACTGCAGCTATTAAAGTGTTCATCCTTGGCTGTCACCCTAAGTTTTTCTCTTTTAGTCCCTGACAAATTTCTCTTCCTAATATAAGTGACTCTTTGCCCTTTTAGTACATTCTGATTAAATCCTAGTTCCTTCTCTCAGCCTTTGGGTCTCCTCAAGGGTCACCACCCCACAAAGTCTCAGGAAAACACTAGATATATTTGTCCCTCTTGTGGCTGCCATATGTCAGAAAGGTATATATTTTTATAAAGTTCAAAAGAAGAAAAAAAACTTCACACTGAGACTTGGCTGCTGCCTAGACTGATGGTAAATATGTGATAATAGACTGCCTAAGGCACTGCCAAGCAGTAACTGACTTTGTTTACCCAGTGGCAAAAAAACCCCAAACCAAAACAAACCCAAGAAACATGTGCCCAAGGCACAAGTTTTCCAAGGCAGAAGAAGGTAGGTGATAATCTGTTGTGAGCAAGACTGAAACTCCTTGCTGACTGAATTATGAATTCAGAAATCCTTCTGAGTTGAAAGATGTGGGGAAGAGGAAGGACTGAAACTAGTCTCCGAAGAAGGCAGAGCACAGAAGGAAGTGAGGTCCTCAGGATCCATGGGAAAGAGCAGAATGGAAAGTGGATCATCTGCCAGGAGATTGTGAACATGTTACACCTTGTTGTCTGCACCATGGAGGTCACTTTTGGAGCTAAGATGATAAATGTGGCGATATACGTGGCTTTTGTTTCATTGCTTGTTTATCAGCTTCTGTGAACTGCATAATGTGAGAGGCTGAGCAAGTGCGTGGGACTCTGTGATAACACTCTGGCTCTTTGGCCAGTTTTAATCAACCAGTGGATTGAGGCTTCTGCACTCAATCGATGAATATTCAATTGCATTGAATATAATCCAGTCCTGGTGAAATGAAAGACAGTTTTCCCCTCTCACTATTCATTTGTTCGCCAAACATTGCTGTATAAGAATTTTCATCTTTTTAGTATTAAGTATTGATGATAATAGTATATTCTCATCTGTCTGATTAAATTCAAATTCCCTATTTGATATTAAAAGCTGCACGAAAAGGCACAAGGCAAAGAAAAATTCCTCAAATATGTTAGTATCCCTGTGAATATGTAATGGGCACTTACATATTTTCAGTCCAAGACAAGAGACAGTATTCTCTGTCACAGGTATGCACCCTGTGCTTCATGGCACCGGTGCATCCAGTGGAAGGCACGAAAGGCTGGACCAGGTTCTGGGGATGTCAGGACACATACTGCCCACAGACAGACCATGTTCCAATGAACACCTCCTTACATCTGGTGAGAAAGGTGTTCTCAAAAATGCAGCTGGGGTTTAACATGCTAAGGCTGATTCTGACTCTCATTTTGCTAAAGACAATTGGCAGAGATTTCCAAACAAAGGGTAGAGAGATATGACAAAAACTAAAGCCTGTATATTAAGAACTAAGAGACTCAGCTCCTATAGGTACCTCCATATTGGTAAATAAAGCAGAGCCTCATTTAGAGAGGTTTTGTGCATCTAAAGGCCACAAGGGATGAAACCTGGATTTCTGTGAGGTAATTTGGGAGGGTGTTCTCAGCTGCCTTTAAATGGGCTTTTGAATTGAGTGGAAAGAGATCATGACTTCTGCTTGGGGAAAGATCCTCATCTCCTCACCTGGAGACAGGTACGAGGTGAGGATGGATTTTCTGTGACTGCAGGTGATAACCAGGGAAAAGGGTGGTAGGAAATGCTCTGAACTTGGAGGCAGGGCTGTGACCTGTGGAGACAGTTGGAAGAAAAGCAAGGGCTTCCTGATAGAAAAAATGTGTCTGTGGGTTTGTGCTTGAGTGTGGGGCTGTGACTGTTACAGGGGTCAAAATAAAACAAGCTAGACTGATTAGATTATGAAAATAGAAGGCAGAAGATCTAATTTTTATTTCAAACTTGCTGTATGATTAGTGCCAACTCATCTAATTTCTCCGGGCATCAGTTTTTCCATCTGTGAAATGTGGGTGATGTGACCATCATCAATAAATTGCACAATGCAAGTACAACGTGATACCTACCCCCAGTGCCTTATGGACAGATTTTTATTTAGATACTTCACCACCTTTGAAATTATGTTGAATAGGTGATTTGAAAGCTTTGTCATAAATCTAAATATCACTGACACATTAGGAAGAATGAGGTGATCAGATGATGAGCTGCATTAACAAAAGAAGCGTGTTTAAATCTGGTATAAATGAGTTTGAACTGCAGTGGTATGAAGGTATTTTTATTTCGGCATTCTGCCAAAATGTGAGGCATTCGCATTTTTATACTCTTCATGGATTTTCTTGGAACATGACCAACATATATATTATTGTTACAACTTTGCAGAAGTAAGTGACTCAAATACAATTTGACTATTATTGATGAACTGTGTAAATAAGATTTGTTGTAGAGGAAGTAATTTTGTGAACGTAAAATGGAATAAAAAGGAGAGCTGTATGAGGCATCCATCACAGGATGCATTTTTTGCTTTCTCACAATAAATAGATCAAAGGAGATGCATTTATTTTGTAGAAGACTGTGCACTGATTTGAGGATAGTCTTTGCACCAGTAGTGGATGTCACCACCCAGACTTTCCCAAAGTTTTCTACCAACTTCATAACTTCAGGAGTTGAGTATGTCTTTCTAAGAGAAGGTAAAAGAAGATTCATAGAAGTACAGCTTAGCCTTTTCCATATAAACCATTTGTGAGTTTTGTGGAAAAAAGGCTATGAGATTAGTCCTAAATTGCACTGAATTGCAACTTCAGTTTCAGTGCTGTAATATAAACCATGCATTTTAATGTGTACATCGTGCTTGCAGCAGTACAATAATACAGAAGCAGAGCAATTACATCAGTAGAATGAACACATTTCTAATGGTATTTGTGTTATATGGATATATGGCTGTTGGCCTGTATGCTGATACTTTCATTGCTGCCATATACATGCAATCTACTTATGGTTAAGGTTGCCAGGCAAGTAATTACCAGAATGGAGTGCTAAGCAAGCAGTCCTGGTGTCAAAGAATCTGACCTTGTGAAGATAATGAGACAAGGAGAATTCAGAACAGATGAAAGCCAAGAGCACCTACTTTATCTACTGACAGCCAGAGAACACCTTCATGCTCAATCAGTTCCTGCTAATGAGACAAGATGGGGCAAGATGGTAAAACAGCAGTAACGGGCAAACTTTTTTTCAGCTTAATGATCTATAACTTAGTCAGATAAAATTGTCTTTTAAACCAGACAGTAACATAAGTATGAACAGAGAAATACGAAGAATGTATTGAATACATTTTGGTTTTGTTTACATTATAATGGGGAATGATTAATGGGCGGGGAAATATGCCCTGTAGTGTGGCTGGGGGAAGCTTAATCCATTTAACTTATCAAAGGGAAGGCAAAAGGGCAATGCAATCACTCTCTGAGAGCCCACATCAGGAGAGGAGCATGGTAATGGAGGGCTTTTCAGCCTAGCTGGCAAACAGACACAGCATATACTGTCTGGAAGATGAAACCAGAGAAATTCATGTGAGAAAAGGAGAACTTTTATCCATGACGGTAATTTCTTAAACAACATTATGAGGGCCTCCTTCTTCCTCAATTTAAATTTTTCATTTAATTTATTTTAAATTAAGATTGGATGCTTTTTGAAAGTATATGTGCTTTTTTTTAATGTGTCTGTAAACACCTGGTGGTCCAGGGGTGACTGTGAAGGGATCTTAGAGAGGTAACTCAGAAGTGCATGTTGATTGTCAGTCTGCATACAGCATCTTCAAATCTATTGGAAAGTTTAAAGGTATGGAAATTGTAAAAGGTTGCAAACTAATGGACTAGTTAAATTGACTCTTGGATTAATGTCGGGGAATGTTCAAGTCTCTCTTAAACAGAGTATCAGACTAAAAAAGACTCCGATTTATTCTAATTTTGCAATCTATAAATAGAACTAATATTGTGGAGCCAGACCAAGATTAGGAAATTCTGGCATGTGCTGTAAATTACCTCTTCCAGTGCACGTTAGCTAGGCAGCCTTATGAGATGTTTGCAGGGTAGCTAGCTGATTTTCTATGTTATATTCCTGCATTCTCCTTTCCTTGCCATTTTAAAGCTGCACAGGCATTACAAAGTGTTCCTGCTGCTTTTGCAAAGTTGCAGCCTCATTCTTTACGTTCTCTATTGAAAACTGCTGCGTTTGTTCAGAGAATCATTAAAGTTCAACGAGACCTCTAAGATCATTGAATTCAACCATTAACCTAAGACTGCCAGGTCCACCAGTAAACCATGTCCCTAAGCACCACATCTACATGTTTTTTTAACAATTCCAGAGGTAGTGATTCCACCACTTCCCTGGGCAGCCTGTTCTAAAAGCCTCTAAAGCCTATTCTCTAAAGGCCACAGATTGGTGAGGAGATGGGGAGGGAATGGACCCTGGAAAATAATTCACTGTAGTCTCAATCTTACTTGAAACTCCAGACAAAATTGTAACTAAGAAGGGTCCTTGGCAGGTTGATGGCAGAGGAAATATAAGCTTAATATCTGTTTGAAATCCTTTCCCTCTACTATTTATAGCACAGAATCTAAGCCACCCAGCATGAACAAAACCACCTGTAAGGCACAGATCAGAGTTTCTGAGAGGCATTTTCCTCTCAGAGCCAAAAGAAGGGCACTGTTCTTTTCTGTGTGTCCAGTGGCAAGGAAGCTGAGAGGCTGTAGGACCTCAGTTTTCCCAACCCCTTTTCACTTCAGGGTTGTCTTCATTCCAAATATGAAGGCCTTTCAGTGACTGGTGCTAAAGTTCAGACCTATCTCTTCAGTTGGAGGAAAGGCCAAGTCCTCCTCTCTGGAAGCTGCTCGACAGAAGTTCTTCTCTTTTTGTACTGGGAGAGGACTAAAGCGTAAATACAGAAGCCAAGGCCAGGAAGGAAAGGAGAATGGCACTAGGGAATCTTCAGAATCAATTTTTCTGGCCAGCCCAGAATTTCACCTAGTAGTTTCTTTCCTGATCAATGAAGAAGCTGGTTGGACTTTCTTTAAAAAAACCCACCACCTACTCTTGATTTGGTGTTTCAGAGCAACCACATCACTCTTGGGGACTTGAGTGCCTCTTGTTTGAGGCAAAAATCTAATGGTAGTTCCCAAATGCAAGTCATTCTTGGAGTTCGAAAAAGCTGCAACTCCTGCTGTGATGCTTCCCTCCTTTTCTTATCCCCTCTAATAAGCAATGCAATATCTTGCAAAGTGAAGACCCCACCCAGATGTGATGTGATGCTGATTAATTTACAGGCCTCTCAGATCTTGCACGTTGTCATTGAGACACATGTTCCTAGCTCCTGTTTTGTTTTCTTCAGTCTTGCCCTGCCCATTGGTGGCTCGTATTGGTGCCTGATGGCCCTGTTCCAGCTGTGGCTTGGGGTGCCTGGTGCCCAGGTTTCCTGGGATTGGTGAGTTAGTGGCCCCACAGGGTTTGGTGTCCAGGGTCACTGTGTGGGATGGCAATTGCAGAGCTGCAGGGAAGTGCTGTTGCTGCAGGTTTGCTCTCAGAAGACCTTCACATCTTTCAGCCACAACTTCTTACTCTGGACCCTTTCACCTCCATTTTGCACAAGGTGTCCCACATGTCAAGACAGGAGATACTGAAAAGATCTGGGAGCAGTGTTTCTCTTCCTAACGTGTCAAAACTGAGGACTGCAGCTCTTGGTGCCTAGAGCTATTCAATAAACTGTAAGGTTTTTGTTTGTTTGTTTGTTTTAATTGGGCAGCTTAAAAGTAAAGTCATGCAAGCTAGAGTGAGGGTTTTTTTCCAGAAAAATAGATCATTTGCTCTATTCACTTTGTTCTGTCCTGTTTTTCTGTTCTCTCTGGTGCTGTTCCAGATCCATCTGACACAGCAGCCCTGGGCACCACTGCCTCAGAGCTTCAGAGTTTATTTTATTATTTAAAGCTGGTAAGGGTGATAGGTGAGCTGCAAGGGCCCAGACTGGCATAGCTAGAAAAAACAGACAGGTGTTTTGGTCTCACCAGCCTGTCTGCATGTGAGAAAACCAGACTCACAGCTGCACAGTGAGCATGGGGAAGGCCCATTGCTGACCTGTGCTCCTGCTGACCCATGCCTTGCTTTCCCCATCTCCAAGAATGAGATAATGAAACCTGTGCAGGGCACTGTAAAAACCAGGTATTGAGATGAGCAAGAGCTAGGAAAGGAGCATGGACTAAGAACCACTTCCATCTCCCTGCCATCAGTAGCTCAGCTGACCAGAAAAGCACTAGTTCACAACAAACAAGTATTCACCAAAAGTCTGCTGCAAACTGGTTGTGTGTTAGGTGGTTTGAGGTTTTATTCCAAAACTCCAGAGGCATTCCTGGAGGACTCTGAGCATTTTCTATTGCACCCATTTTCTTTAAGGTGAAAATAATCAAACAGCCCTTCAGTTATAGATCAAGTATGATTTCAGTGTAGATCTATTTGGATTGCTCAGCAGCTTCAGGTTCTGCTGCTACCCCACCCAGGGGAATTGCTGAGAGTTCCCTGTGATTCCGGGGAATTGCTGAGAATTCCCTGTGATTCCAGGGAATTGCTGAGACTTTTCTGCTTTTCACTCTCTTGTGCCAGAGTCAAAGTACTGTAGATGACAGGTCTGGGCCTTTTTTCTAACTCTGATCCTGCATGGTCATCCTGTCCCCAGGGTGGCAAACTCATTGCTTTACACGATCGGATCACACCTGCCCAGCCCTGACTTGTCCCATTCTTCTCCTATGTGTGAGCTGTCTCCACCCCTGCTGCCCTATAGAATTTGTGAGATGAAGTGACATGTGAATCTTGTTTAACTCTGAAAAAAAAGTAAGTTGATGTCTCCCTGTCCATCAGTTGTTTTAAGGTTTTTCCCATCACATTTAAAAGAGAGGGGAAAATGTGTTTTAAGGAAGAGTGAGAAGTAATTTGCACACCCACTCATACCCATCAGAAAAAAAATGTTTTCCCCAACTTTAGCCTCACTTTTCTCAGTTGAAAGTGATTAAAACAAAAAAAAAAAACAATGAAAGCATTTGGCACCCTTATGATTTTTTTGCAGCTGTCATTCTTTTGTTAGAAAAATCTTGAGCAAATGTAACTAAATGCTGAAAATGGGCCCTCTCCTGCTGTTTCAAACAACTTCTGAAATAACTACATCAAAATTGTATATGGAAATACAGAATTGTGACTTTTCTTGTAACAGCTGAGATGCTTTTGGGAAACAATAATTCCAGTGTTAGTGTAGAATAAAGCAAAGAGATTTTGGGGGTTAGAGAAGGACCTTTCCATGTCTTTTAATTCAGCTGTGCTGTGGAAGACATATTTGTCTTACTATTTTTTTCTTTTTAAGTACTTAATGACCAATTTACAGAAATAATCTCATATTTTACAGTCTTAAAAGAAACTGGGATGTATGTGTGCATATGTACACTGATATATAAAAGAAAGTTAAAACAAACTTTTTGCATCTTGACTTTAGATTGCAGTAGTTATAAATAAAGGAGGACAATCTTGCAGCATTGTTGTGTTATTTTGTGTGGCTTTTTTTTTTTCCTGTTAATATCTCACTTTGTGGCTGGTTAGCAGCCAAATGAAACCTGCTTGTTAAAAATAGAGAGCAACACACATTTCTTGGGTCAGTGAGGAGTCACTTCAGTCACACAGATAATGTGGCTCGGCAGGGTCATTTTGGACTCTCATTGGCACAAGAAGCCAGTAATTTGTGGGGGTTTTTATGCATGTAGCTAGACTTGACACTGAAGATTTTTAGTGCAAACAAGTGCTTAGAACCCACACACATTTTCTAAAAGTTGCAGAAGAAGATTGTTTCATCTCAAAGACAAAAGTAGTGTTTTTCAAAGAACTGGGCTATATTGCAAATAGTTACTTAGAATATTCTCTTCATTGTGGTATCATCGCACATTTAATACTGGATCTTTTTAAAAGCTGTCTTGATTTCTACAAAATATATTATGTTGTGTCACTATGATGTACAGCTCCAAGATAATGCAGAGAGGGTAGCATGGCTGGGTGCTTAGTCCTGGCAGTGTTTGGAGGGACCAAGATGAGGTCTGTGCACCTGATTTGCAGAGCTGAGGTAACAAGGAGTCCCATGGGAAGGAAAGGGAAGCTGATACCCAGGGATCTAGGAGTGGAATAAGATCCTCTGTCAGCAGCTTGTGCTGTTCCATCCCTCCCTGCACTGCTGGCCCTCACTGCAACCTGCATTTTTCCATCACCAGGCAGCTTAAAGCCCCCAGGGTGTGAGCCTGATCTGGGGGAGAAGCAGGTTGGCAGCACACTGGGGCAGTCAGATGCACACACTGCAGGACGCCTGTCAGTCAGGGCCACGGGGATGAGACACAGACGGAGTGAAATTCAGCCTCCTGACAGCTGATGCGGAGCTGACAGCTCTGCAACAGACACCAAAAGTAATTGTTAGGTGCAGCTTTGTGGAAGAAAATGATCTAAGGCTGAGTGAGGCACAAACTGTCACATGAGGACTAACGACGGCAGCATCAGCTGTCCTGCTGTACAGATCCCTTCTGAAAACTTTACCTCAAATTCTATGGTTTTTTTTAAACCCACAACAGATAGTATAAATTTGGAGGTAGGTTCCAGGCAAATCTGAGTTCATCTCCTGGAGGTTGAATTGTAGCTGAAGGACTGTCAGCTGAAGAAGCGGGTGGAAGAAGACTTGACAGCCCAAGTTTTGTACCTGCTTAGAGAGGCAGAACAACCTGTTTGTGCAGAGGGTAGCCCTGGGCAGTAGTGGGAAGGGAAAAGCAACCCTCAGGCTTGAGAGTTATAGGAGAAACGTAAAAACCAAGTGAAGATTCTATCTGCTGCTGTTTTACTGACAAAATGGGATGTGTGAATGTTCAGTAACAGCAGCAGTAATATCATTACAGACAGGTGCAGTTTAAATATACTTTTCATTGAAGAGCTTGAATTAGTGTGTTGTTCGAGTTAATTTCTCTTTCTTCTTATCCACTGACTTCCTTTTGTGTCACTTTGTGACACATTTCACCTTGGTAAGATGTTTTCAAACATATTGAATAAAATATTTCCATTTACATTTGCTGAGCAAATAATACAAGTCCAGGATGCTTCCATGACCTTTAAAGGAATGGGCAACTAACTCACTTAAGGATCAACATTTAAGGCTGAAGATCCTACGCAGTCAACATCTTCACATTTTTCTAGGTCCACATTTTCTAGAGGCAAATTTCTGAAGTTCCACAAAGAAGAACTGAATTATGGTATTGGATGTAATTTCCATAATTTGCCTACTAGCAGTTTAGATTTGGAATAATGGTTTGACCACCTCAGAACAGGAAGAGTGAGAAGATGACAAAATCTGTGTAGTGTAGTGTGATGATCTAACTTTAGATAATATTAAGGTCTGCAGTTCTGGTCCAGGAAACTTGGCTGATGTGTGCCTTTTCTGGTTGTGCTCGGATTGGGAATTTTGGATAAAAGCACAGAAAGTGTAGCTTCTTCTTAGGAATCTGTTAAACCTTACAGCTATTGATCCATTGCAGTTTTGTTCAAAATAGAAGCATACGTAAAGGCAACAGTTATGTGGAAACAAAAAAAATTAGGGTTTTTCAAAGCAATGAATCTGAATTGAATTTATAAATATCCACAAACAAGTTGACATAATTTTCATAGAAGTCTCCCAAGTTTTCTGAATGTTTATCCTTTCTCTAATCACTGGAAGAGTGGCTGCATACTGTATTTATTTTATTTCCAAATATGATGAGACGAAGAAGTTTAGAAGAGACTAAGAAGTTTAGAAGAGACCAAGAGGTTTAGAAGAAGTTTAAAATTCTCTTATAGGACTAATTTAAATTGAAAACAGAAGGAAAAAAACCTACTGCTAATTTTTAGATAGATGTCCCAAAGAATTTTGCAGTAAATCTCCCCAAGTTTTTGGCTCAGTGCTGAGCGGAGATTCTTATGGATGTTGACAGAATTGCTTTGCTTTCTACAAAATAATCTTAAACCTCACATATAAGTGACTTAAACATCACATATGCTCAATAAAAGCAGAACCACATCAGTAATGGGCCTAAATTGACTTAAAAAAAATTCTAAAAGTTTCCAGTTACCTAACAATTCTCTTTTGTTTTAATAATGAAAAAAAAAATCCATGTACTGTGGTTGCTTGAAAAAGAAAGACTCCTGATTGAGCTATTAGAAATCAGTAATAGTTTGTAGCGAACTTGAAAAAAATCTGTAGAGGTTTTGTTTTACAAATTCTTCAGAACATTAATTTCACATCCTGTTCTTTAAAATGTGTTCGCTTTTGTGGCGATAATTATTGAGGGTGTGAGTGAATCAGAGTCTGAATCATTTAAGACCTCTACATCCATGAATAATGTTCACCAGTGACTATTTCTCAGCTTCATATTTATGCAGTAATTCCAACAATGAAGTCCTGTTGTGTTACAAGAAAGTAAACATTAAAGTAAACAGCTTGTTCTGTATTGAGATGATTAGAGGAGGAATTCAACAAAGACTTGACTTCTGTCTGTCCAGTTAGGAGTTTATTATCCAAAGCTGTTGTGATAACAGTGTTATTTCAGTGGATACAGGCTGTCCAAATTTCCTGGGATTTTAAGGTGAATTCAGGTCATTCATTACTTTTGTTGGCACTATAAATCTGTAGCATTAGGAAGGAGAGGAAAGAGATAAATATGCTACAAATAGTACAAATAAATATGGAAGAGATCACTTTAACCCCCTAATTCTTCCTGTATGAAAATCTGTCTGCCTTGTCGATAGGAGCACAAAAATAAGATGTAAGAAACAAACCACCAAATTTCCTTTTCCAGCCATACTGTGTACACTTTCTTATGCATGCAGGACATCCTCTGAAGCTCTCAAGCTTTTGCACTCTGTAGCTGCTGTTGGTTCTTTGAATGGTGGAATTCAACACCACCAGTGAAAATGGCAGAGAAACTGGGAACATGCCTAAAAAATTATTTCTTGTAGAATGTGATTTAAAATCACTGTAATATATACTGTGAACGCCCCCCAATTTATATGTGACTTGTGGAAGAAGCTATGTTGAAATTTGTGCTTCAGTTGCAATTGTAGTAGATCTTCTTGGCACCTTTGCATTGATTATAGCTGGACATTTTTCTTCATCTTGAGTGCATTCCTCTTCTTTTTATTCCCAAAGGAGCTGAAGGAGCAAAAACAAAGGGCAGCTATGCCCCTCAGTTTTCTAAACTGATAGTAGGATCTTCCTATTTCCTATTTATTTCCCTCAGATAATTCTTTGCCATGAAAGATGTAGAAAATTAATTTCCTGTTACATGGCTTCTAAGCAGACTAATCTTGCTTGTTCATTGCATAAATTGCTCTGTTTTGTTAATATCTTTCTAGTTGGTCTACTTCTATTTACAGGATGAAAGCTGTTTATTCCTTCTCCTCTGATGTAAGGCCACGGTAGAGGCCTTACACCCTGTATTCTCTGTATCAGGGAGAGGTCTGATGGTTATCTTGCTGCCTTGGGTGTTTATGGCAACTGAAAAGCTTACAGGACTTAACTTGCTGGAAATTTCGTTCCTGGAGAGGAAAATTAAGCTACTGTCTGGAGCAATGTTAGAAGAACATCTCTGGTTTGAGATCTCATTAAGCATCCTCAGATATACAAATGGTCAAATGTGAGTCTTATGAGGGATGGCACTAAGTCGTGTTATAAAGGATTCGAGTTGCAGTTAGCTCTTGCTTTTCATAACTGGAAATCGACTTGAACTTTTTATGTAGTTTTTCAGGGTTTTGAGGTTTACTGCCATCAGTACTAAAGTTTCACTTAGAAATCTTGGACTGATCATCATCCTAGTTATACCCACTTAAATGTGCAAGCTCAAAACATCTTGCCCTTTTTGGACCTATATAGTGTTTTCACTTTCAGATTGTGATGTCCAATGATTTATTTAAAAAATAAAAACATGAAGGACCTGTCCAAGTAGAGATTATATAGATGGATACTTACAAAAACATTAGAACACAATCCTGCGCTGTCCTGCAATCCTTTCTCTCTTGAGCTGTTTTAAATGAGTATCCTTTCTAGAGGGGAACACTCTTCTATTTGTAGGACCTGATCTGCAAACTGTTTGGGATCTTAATTTTACCATTATATCTCCTGTCTTCAGAATCTATCTTCCAAAGGCCCAAATTCAAAACAAGGTGGTGAGTTGAGGTGAAATGAGATGAGATGAGATGAGATGAGATGAGATGAGATGAGATGAGATGAGGTGATGCAGCCAGTCACCCACCCCTCCCCCTCAGGTAATTATCAGGGGACACACGTTGAATGCTCAGATTCCCTCTCTTCTATTCCATGTGTACAGAGCCTGGCAGATGACACATCCACTCAACCCTACACTTACTATTAAACACCTTTCAACAAACACAAGCAAAACCACTCTACCATAGTAACACTAACTCCTACTTCCAGTGGAAAGCTCTTGCAGTTACGGCGGGGGGAAGAATCAGCTGTGTGGGGAGCAGCATGTCCTCCTCTGAGCGTCGCTGCTGTCAGGACAGCTCCGTGTCTCACACGAGTGTTGGTGCAGGCTGCATTTCAGCGCAGCTGGGAGTCCTGCTGCCCACTGAGCCCATCTAACTGCGCACAGCATAGGCTGACTGACACCCTTTAAGGCAAATGTAGAAAGTTTCCTATAAAACCTGATATAGTTTTTGACGTTGATGGATATGAATAGTGAGAAATGTCAGTTCAAGATGAAAAGCTACTGGTGAAACAGCATCCTCCAAACATATTCCCGTGATACCACGGCAGACTTCAGCAGCCTCGATTTTCTTGACACAGAAGCTGGTAACTAGTGGTCTGGATGTAACTTCAGTTACATTGTTTTCAAACAGTTGAAAAGGCTGTAGCCTGATTTTCAGAGTGCATTCTCACTCCTAATGTGGAGAAAAGTTGTTTTTGTGCTGCTGGATAAGTGGAATATAATACATATACATGTATATATTCAGGCATGTATGTAAGTCTGATTTTAACAATTATGTCTGTGGGAACAGGACATACTGCAAAGCAGCATTCTCTTTCATCGTCTCACTTTTACCTAGCCAATAATCCAAGTGCCTTGGTAAGGATACAGAAAGACACCTATTTAAACAGGTACAGATTTTAATTCTGTCCTCAAAATATTAGATTCTCTCTCGAGAATTATACTCCCTTAGCCTGAGAGCTAGAGGACTGTATTAGTCCCTAGGTCCTGTCTTGGCTGATAAATGGTTATTTGCTTATTTGTGTATAAGTTGATTGCATTTTTGCATTTCAAAAATACCTAGACATTGTTTCCTGACTTTTTACAAACATCTCCGATTTATGAAAAAGTTTACAAAGAGAAAAAATTTAACCAATCCTACCTAATGACATTTTAAATTATGTTTTTCACATCACTTGTTCTTACTATTGTTTTTAAGGAAGAGATTTTAAGCTGTTTTTTAAAAAAAGTTATTACTCTACCTGGATAGATTTCTGAAGGTATGAACATGACTTCACATACAAAAAAAATATGATAAGTAGTCCTCAGAAGACATCTGAAAATTTTTACAAAGCTTTCCCTGTATATGTTTTTGCTACATCTGTTCCTTACATACAGCACATTGTACAAGAGTACAACAGTTTTAACAGATGTTGAGGATGTGCAGCACTTACCACATTTGCAGGTTATTCATCAAATGAAAAACTTTCACCTTAAAACTGCCCTCTTTCATGCTGTAGGTGTAGTGAAAAGCTAAAGCCAACAGAGATATTTTATTTGAATACTAATGAGGAATATTTCTTTGCTGCTCAAGTCTCATGTAATGCCTAATAAGAATAAACATTACTGGCAGTAATGAAATTTCCTCTCTCACCCTTTCTGTGGTACTGAGATATTATTTATAACTGAATTATTGAGACAAAAATATTAGATTTATAATTATTTGTAAATTGACTGGTTCACCTTGGGTGAATGACTTGGGGACTGTCATCTAAGCTTGTTACAGACACTTTCTAAGATGGTAAAGACACTTCTATAGGATAAAGATGATAAAGAAGATAAAGACACTTGTATAAAATATTTCACAGAAAGCTTAACTTTGGTTCACTGAATCTTCTCCTCAGGATGCTGAAAATACCTAAAGCTTCTCAAGAGCATGTTGTTTGTTTGTTTGTGATGTTTAGGGTTCCTGGGCTAAGAAGAAAAATTCTGTTTCCATTGCCTCTTGTAACTTCTGTTTGTTCTGGGCTTGACTAAGTGCCTTTCAAGCATGGCAGAAGCAATGGGATTGATTGTGTGGAAGTCCATTGCCAGAGTGAAGTCAAAGCCACATATTTCACACAGTCACGGAATGGTTGAGGTTGGAATGGACCTCTGGAGAGGTCCAACCGAGCCCAACCTCCTACTCAATCAGGTCACCCAGAGCAGGTTGCTCAAGAAGTGTCCAGTTGGATTTTGAGTACCTCCAAGGATGAAGACCCCATAGCTTCTCTGGGCAGCCTGTGGAAAAAGGTAAAAAGTAAAACTTAGGCTGAAGAGAAATTTCCTGCATTTCAGTTTGTGCCCATTGCCTCTTGTCCTGTCACTGGACACCACTGGAAAGAGCTTGAGTCCATCTTTTTCATTCCCTTTCACCAGGTATTTATACATATTGGTAAAATACTCCCAAGGCTTCTCTTCTCCAGGCTGAACAGGCGCAGCTTTCTCTCCCTACATCGGATATTCTGGTCCTTGAGTCATCTTTATGGCCCATCCCCAGACTCTTGTGCAGGGGAGCCCAAACCTAGTCCCAGCACTTGAGATGTGTCTGAGCAGGGCTGACATGAGGGAAAGGATTACCTCCCTCTACCTGCTGGCAAAGGTTTTCCTAATGGGAAAATGGGCCATTCCTCCCAGTTATGTATAATTTGAAAATCTGCTGAAGGTGCCCTCTGTCTTGTTGTCCAGGTTACTAATGAAGATGCCACCTTCCCAGGACTGACTGGCTTGTAGTTCCCCAGATTCTCCTTCTTGCCCTTCTAGAAAATAGGAGTAACATCCAGTCCTCAGGAATCTCCCTGAACACCTGGACCTTTCAAAGACAATTGGGAATGGCCTTGCAATGACATCATCCAGCTCCCTCAGAACCTGTGCGTGCATCCTACGAGATCCCATGTAAGTTCCAGTTTGTTTAAATATTCCCTAACCTGACCTTTCTCTACCAAGAGTAAGTCTGCCTTGCTCCCCACCTCCACTCAGGAATCTGGGGTTCCTGAAGGCCAATCTTACCGGTAAAAGGGTGAGGCATTCAGTACCTTGGCCTTTTCCCTGTCCTTTGTCCCCAGGTCCCCTGCCCCATTCAGCAGTAAAGCCACATTTTCCCGTCTTCCTTTTGCTGTTTCTGTACTTGTAGAAACATTTCTTGTTGCCATTCACATCCCTCATCAGATTTAACTCCAATGGATTTTTGGCTTTCCTGACCCCATCACATGCTCAGACAGTGTCCCTATACTTCTGCATAACCTGACCCTACTTCAACCTCGTGTGTTTCCTTTTGGAGCCTGAGTTTAATCAGGAACTCCTTGCTCAACCATGCAGGTCTTTTGCCATCTTTGTTTGACCTCCCAGACACGGGAATAATAATTGGGATAATTTCGAATCTTGTAGGTGGTGGTCCCTGAAAATCAACAAGTACTCCTGCACCTCTCTTCTCTCCAGAGCTTTATCCCATGGGATTCTTCCAAGCAGCTCCCTGAAGAGATCTGAGGCTGCTCTCCTGAGGTCCAGAGCTGGGAATTCTTCTATTTGTGTTGCTTCCTCCCCTCAGGATCCTGAACTCCAGCATCCTGTGATCACTGCAGCCAAAGCTGATCCCAACCTTCACATCCCAAACAAGCTCTCTCACGTTTGTAAGTATGAGGTGCAGCAGAGCACGTCCCCTTGTTGGCTCTGTGATCACCTGTTTTAGGAAGTTATTATCGATACCTTCCAGAAACCTGCTGGATTGCTTGTGCACTGTTGTTTTGGCCTTTCAACAGAAAATGGGATATCCAAGAAGGCCAGGACCTGTGAATGTGAGGATTCTTCTTTGAAGGAATGACCATCCTATGTTCTTTAACAGCAAGGTTGCACAGTCTCTCTTTTTTAGGTCAAGGCATATCTGCAAAATGTTCTGGGTTCAAGACAGTATACTTGTTTTTGCCAAAAATACCATGCATGTCCAGCTTCGTATCTGGGATAATAAAGTTCCTGTTGTGCAAAGAAATGTAACTTTTGAAAAGATACACAGAAGTATTTCTAATGTACATGGCTGGCTTCCATAACCAAGCCGTCAGTGCTCCAAAGGTCATCTAGAATATTCTGGTCCATAAACTCAAGGAGTGAAGGGCAAAACTTATCTCTGATTTTGAGCTCCCATTTGACATCTCTTATGTCTTTATTGGAATGTCTCTCCTGGACAACATCATACACCTCTGGTCAAACCCTGTCCTTTGCTAAGCAAAAGGATTTTATAAGAATTTACCTAAATCTCCTTCATTCAGTTACAAGCTCTCTTAGATTTTTTTTTCTTGGGTAACTTCTATCCCCTAAATGAAATGGGATGCTAGTAGGCATGGCCTGTCTCTTGTTTTGTGTTGCCATTTTCTTGGAGTAGTTCATGAGTCTTTTAATCTTCAGGATTAAACCTGCATTTCTGGTGCCCACCACCCCAGCCAAGGCTACTCCCTGGGTCAGAGGGTTTGGGTCACACCACTTTTTCTAGCTAGTGTGACAGTACAGCCAGTATTCTCAGGACATGATATGCTCAACCCTACCACCTCTGGTTGGGGTTCAGCACCAGTCTGGCTTGGATTTCAGTCTGTAGATGCAAAGCAAAGCCTTTATGTCTCTGACAACATGCAGTGAGAGGCTTTTTGGGGAAATCTTATTTTTATTCTATTTTAGAATTTTTTTTTTCGTTGTGTTATGCTATAAGTGATTTCACTGCCTACCTTACACCAATATAATGTGGCATTATGATTTCTCTTGCAGCAAGTTAAATATGAAATTTATTAGTAATTCTTAGTTGTATCCATTTATTTTGATTTAATGGTTTATTCTGAATTAAGATTAATTCAGTGATTACATGTGGATAATTTTTTCAGGGGATTAAATTTGCATTTTCATATTTTTTTCTAAAATTTCCCAAAGTGAAAGGCTTAAACTGCCATTGTCATTAAAATATGCCAGCAGTGTGACTGGTATTTTTAAAGACACAGAAACCAAAATCTATCTTCTCAGTAGTTAATGATCAAATAGAAATAATCTCATTGATTCTGAAGTAACTAAATTAGAGTCTTTGAATTTTGTGCCCTCTATTCAGGTTCAATTATCTGTAATTTAAACCCTGGTTTTAATTCTCATTGTGTTGATCCCATAGCTTAAAAGCATATGCCAAACAAATACAAAAATGGGAGATGCTGTGTCCTTTAATATCTATTGACTCATTGAATGGGGTCACTTTTTAGCTGGGTCACTTTTGATGCAGTTCTGATTTCTGCAGCTGCAGTACTAGATTTTGACCACTGAGTGTCAGACACTGAATAATCTTTTGACATTTTTTACCTTTTTGTTTCAACCATTTCCATCTGCAGCACAGTGTTAAAAAGAAAAAGTTGTGGCAGATTTTCCTAGCTCTGCTTTAACCAGAAAAAAATATCTCAATTGTTTGATAGATTAAATTCAATCACTAACACAGAAAGAGAACAAATTTGGGCTTGCTAAAAAGAGAGCTTTACAGCACACACTAGGACAAGTGCCTTGCTATGTGTGTTACTGGTGGCACTGCATTGCAGAAAGTAGTATTTTACTGATAAGAATTTGTGTGGGCAGCTAAACTCCTGTTCATGATGTCGCTGTTACATACTGTGTGTTCTTCCTCAAAAACAGAGGATAGACATCACCCTAAACTGCTTCTCAGGATTATTCTGGGATTTATTATCTGGCACTGTGAGATGAGGATATCCCCATGTCTATCTCTGTTATGTGCTAAGGGTGTGTGTATCTGTGCTAGACAGCTTTGGTGAGGGCTTTGAGAACTTTCTTGTTGGAGACACAATTTAAACAAGCAGCAACTTCTTTGTTAGCACATTCAGTTTCCCTTGCCTCTGAACTTTAAACTATTGCAAATATACAGATGAAACATTGACACATAGGCCCGACCTTACCACGCTATTGCTGCTACCTTGGGGAATCCATTGCCAGAGACATAACTGCGGCAAGAGCTTGGTATCAGTGAGATAACAGTCATTGCTGTGTTAAAATGAAAGGACACAGTTGTGGCAGCCACCACTGCACCCGTTAAAGACAGAGCTGCTACTGAAGCAGCTGTCTACTTCAGCTTCTCTAATGCTTTTTGTTATAAGTCTCTGGCTTTCTGCTGATCCTGTCTGCTGAACTTACACTCCTGTCTTGCTCCCTTGGTGCTTTCCCTTAATGTGTCTGCATGATAAAAAGAGGGGTCTTTCACACTGAATTGCAGAAGTGATGCCTTAGGATTTAGCTTTTATATTTTTCACATCCCGTACTGCTTTAGTCTGTAACTCTAAAACTCCATAGCCTGTTAGCTACTGTTCTCCCCTTCTGGTTAGACATCAAAAATCCTCTCTGGGCCTGAACTCAAGGACACCTTGTTGTCCCAGGCCCCAAAATGTGTAAACTAAGCCTCTGGTAAGCGGGAGCAAACTTGGGCTAATTACATCATTACCTGAAATTATAATTGGAGAATTAACCCTGATATGCAAATGGACCAAACTTATAAAAGTGTGAAAAACCTGTGACCCAGGGTTCATCTTGGGTGGAGCCCCTCCAAGGCTTTTGACTCCCAAGGTGTACCTATTGAAGGCCCTTCAAGAAATACCTGCTTTTATTCTCTAAATCTTGTGTAGCCTCCTTGTGTAGTTTTCAGGTAGCCACTTTAAGGCATCAGAAGAAATAGAAAGGCAGAAAAAACATGGCAGAATTGGCAAGGACTGAAAATCTGAGCTAACCTGCAGCAAAGAGATGCCAGTGATTGTGGCTGGGAGCAGAGGGAGAATTTCAGGTGACACAGGGCAGAAATGGGGAGAGCAGGGGTAGGGACATGATTGTTAGGTGTGTCTACGGTGGATGTAAAATCCTCAGCTTTGTTTCAAGTCATGCAGAAGAAAAAATTACAGTTCTGTGCAAGGAAGCTTACTGAAGGGAAATACCTAAATCAGCATTGCCTTTGAAACCTTACATAATTCACTAATGGATGTTTAGAAGTCTTGGTAATGGCCACTTAAAGGCTTGTTTGTAAGATCACCTCAGGAATTTGGAGAACTGGGTGGAATCTCTATTTTTGCTGCAGAGCTAAGATGCTATGCTGCCAGAATTATGCATATGATTTTTTTCTAGTTTTCTCTGCTACATGGTGTTGTAAAGTGTTAAACACTTTGGGAAACCACTTGAAGGGCAATCAACTAAACTGGACCCAAATGTCTCTGTGCCTCAGCGTCCATCCCTTCTGCAAAGTGTCCTTGCTCTCATCTCTCAGGCATACTAGAGGGATAAATTCGTAATGGCTGTGGACCACTTGCTGTGAAATGACATCATCACGGAAAATTCCAGGAGGTAATGAATGATTTCATACTTGATATAACATTGATCTGTGGCACTGCAAATAAAGTCTGAGCCATCCCTTGAAAGGAGGTACGTAGAAAGGTTGAATAATAATTTGCACACCAGCTGTTTTGTACATCAAATGAGCCTGGGATATGATTCTATGGCCATAGCACATTGTGTACTCTGTCACACAATAGAGTATGTCACCTCACAGTGCTTATAGACAATAGGGTTGGATGAAATTTGGACAGGCAGCTGGTTTTTTTCTCTTGTTTTCTAACTTATTTTTCTTTCAGCACGATTTTTAATCTCACAGCCCAACTGTGAGAAGGCAGATCCTGCTTTTCTAAGTACAGGGTGTTGGTTAATTCACTGTCCACTGAGAAAAAAGTTTTTGAGAATGCTTTCCTCAGTAGTGATCTCTCTTCTTTTTTCCTTTTCTTCATTTATCAAACACTAGATAAGTTGCTTTTAGAAATGCAGCTTTCAGTTTTAACCTGGTTTATGCAGCACTTTCATCACAATTCAGTCCTTTGTAATCCGATCATTTATAAAATTACCGAAGGAGGAACATTGTTTCCAAGGACTATGAGTAAGATGCCATTATGAGGATCTAATGACAAAACCAAGAGTTTTCACTCAAAAAGGAATAGTCTGAGCTGACCTGAGAACACTGTAGTAAATAGGCAAACTTAAAATCAATCTGTCGTGTTTAAGGCTTCAAGGTAGTAGGAGAGGACAGAGAGAAACCTGGACTGCAGGTTTGTCTCCCTGGTGAGAAGAGTTTTCCATATTGCCTGCTGCCCACCTGGAGGCTCAATGTGCTTACTTCATTCAGGTGATTTTGTGGCCATCTGCTCTACGAGACAGTTTACATTTTGCCTTGGTACTCTTTGTAAAAGATTCCTGCACAGAGCAAGGTAGAGTTCGAAATACCCTGCGCAGTCCCCACAAAGAGACTGACCCCCTGTTGCACAGCACTGTCCAGCTTTTTTCTCTTCAAGGAAAAGAGGGGAGCTGAGGCAAAATGTAAACCCTACAATGTACAAAATGATTAACTGAAAATTTAATTAGACAGGAACAGGGCCTTGTTTCTGAAAGCCTTGCCTGCTAGCACAGCTTCTAACTTGAGTGGTGCTGCCGTTCACGTCTCTGGTTGCAACAGGTACAAACAAGTAGTCCAAAGGTAGAAGCAGATTACATAGACTTTGAATATCTGAAAATGAATTGAAATGCTTGATGTCACAGGATCCAGTGTGTTTTCAGAATGGTCTAGGGATAATAACAGGAAACTTGCATTTTGCTCCTGGTTGGACTAAGCAGGACTCAGTATTAGACAGATTCAGGTGGCTTTTGTTTCGAGACTGCAGCCTGCTGGATCCCACTGAGCTTTATTTATCTCAAGATTTTGGTGGCCTGAAAAGGCAATTCAGACCACTGTCCCGAGGGGGGCACCCTTAAATGGGTGGTAGAGAGAATCTCCTTCCCTTGCCCCTCCATCCCTTAAACATCACATCTGGCTAGAAGTTCTGCTGCTCTCTGCAGGCTTGGCGGGGTCTGCAAGCAGAGGTAGCTCTTGGGAGACAGGAAGGCAAATAGCTGAAACAGTGAACACAATAAGCTCTAATCAATTTAGACAGGACACTGTTGGTCTCTATGGACTATTTTGCAGAGATCTCAAAGGAGAGCTTAAAAAGGCAGCTTTATTGCCTGGAGGCTTGACAGAAGTTAACACTTCTCCTTGAAAAGCGCAAGTCAAAATGGATGAAAATTCCTACATCTAAAGCACTGATGAGTTTGGTGGATGAATCACTAGGAAAAAGCTTTACAAACTGTTTTGCAAGAGGACAAGCCTAGAGAGCTCCCTACTGGTCTTTAAATACCTATGAAGATGTTTTTCCAGTATTGCAGTAATTGTGAAAACCATGACAATGGTGTTGAGCCAGTTATATATTTTGCTTTGTAGCATGGTAAAAACTATGTAGATCTCTGATACTTAGGTACTATGGAATGCCAAAATCTCCTCCAGAAAAACAAACAAAGGTAGCTAGCATCAGGTCAATTAAAATGTGCTTGGATGTTGGTTTTTTTACACTTTTAAGTTCTTTGTGATGTAAATCAAGAAATTCTCTTTAACTAGGGAATAAAATTATTTGATGCTAAACCCCATATAAATAAGATTTTAGAGCAGTTTCAAGATTGGAATTCTTTCTGAGATCAGAAAATTTATAAAATTAGCTCAGGTCCAGTTTTGACTACTCAATATTTTAGAAACAAACAAAAAAAGATGTCTTAACAGCCTCTCAACTACCTCTGCTCACACTTAGCAATCAGGATTATTTTATTTCTCCTAGTAAGTCTTGCAGTTGAAGGTGAGATACTATGTGGCAAGAAGCTGCAGGCAGATGTGCATTGTGGCTCCCAAGAGTTTTTATTAATATGGAGTTCCTGCTTAGTGAGAGCACAAAATGCATCCTGTCCATTTCCATAATAGAGCCCACTCCTGAGCAAAGGTAACATGCAGAAATACCACTGTTTGTTTATGGGGCACAATCAGCCAGACAGACCAGGACAAAAAGGGCTTATCTTGCAGTAAGTTAATTTGAACAGAAAAATATCTGTTTTGGATTGAAATCTAATCAAGTGTTTGAGACAGTTCTGTTTGGAAAGGGCAGATGATTTTCACTTCGAATTGCTTCATTGCAAAATTTCTGCCAAATTATCTCGCTGGCAAGATGGAGCCACCTGGCATTTTCGAATGGCTGCTGGGAGCGGCTGCATGCCAAAAATTTGCCAGACTGCGGCGATTAGTTTTAAAGAACTTGGCCTGTGCTGTTCTTTCTCTGTGCAATGTCCTCGGGTCCCTCAAGCCAGGCAGATTCCTGCACACTTATCAGGAAGGATGTGGAGCTTTTGGAGTTAGGGAGGGTGCTCACCATGAGGTAACATGGCAAATTTCTGGTGTTCCCAGGAATGTCCTTGCTTTTCGCCTTCAATCTTCCACTATGAAGTATTTGTTGAAAGGCAAAGGTAGTGCATAGCTGCCTTTCAGTTTTGTGGAGTAATTATACTTCTGGAAATGAGAAGGTTGCTATGCTGGGAAACCACAATGGGAGGCACAGGCATTCTTGGCTCTATGTCCATTGTGAACATCCACAATGAAGAGGCTCCTGTGCCACTGATTAGGAGTGCCCTTTGTTACAGGACATTTTTTCCTTAGCAAATATGTAGGTTTGATAAAGCTCCCACATGCTGAATAATGACCCAAGGCCAAGCACCAATTAATAGTCTAGTTTATAAATGGAGAAGGAAACAGAATCTGCCTTTTAGCCTTTGAATAGCAAGCCTGTTTTAAACAGCTTGACTGTCATCTCTTTAAATTCACTTAGAAGATCTGTGGGCTTTACCTCATTGCCTGTGTGGATCTCTGCACTCCCGGGCAAGTTTTCCAGGACCTTGGTGTAAAAGAAGCTTAGGCCTGCTATTTGTGTATTACTGAAACTTCTTTCAAAACTGCTGTGACAAGTAGAACAGCACCATTATAAAGCAAGAATTTTGGGAAATGTGCCTTTGGAACTTTTTAGGAAGGAGGAGGAGAGACCATCTGTTTTGCTTGTCACAATTCTTGTTTGTTTAAGATGTGAATTGCCAGAAATGTGGAAAGATTGGGTACAACGACAAGTGATAGAGTAATTTTCACACTGGACTTATGGGAAGCATGTGTTGTCCATCTGTGTGATTCTCATTTTATGCAAATTTAGGAAATATAGTCTTATGTCTAATTGTCCAAAGGTAGTTCTGAACATCCAAATAGAGGAAAGATACCACGCCATATCGTCAGTAGGCCTTCCTTTGGCTCTGTAACACGCCAGTGCAGAATGCTGCTTGTTTGAAACTACAAATCATAATAAACATTTATATTTAGAATCCCATAAAGTAATGTTTCAGGGTCTGCGAAACACTTCAGACCCATGCTTGGGTTTTCCTGGAAGTGGAACAGGATGCCACAATATTCCTGACCTTCCTAAGCAGGTGTTACCAACCTGCCCTGAGTCACAGGCTGATGCCTGCTGGATCGTGATGCTGGGGGAATACAAGAAGAGGCTGGTGAGAGTCTGCAGGCTGAAAACTACATAGCTGTATATGGTTAAAGCTTAGACAAGGCATCTCTGAGCTTCTGGGAATAAGCTTTAAATTAAGGTTTGTTTTGGGGGAGGAAAGTGTTTATTTGCCTTCTTAAAAAAGAAATCACACTCCTCAGAGGGTGATGGAAGTTTTACCTGGAGCATATTGCATTTTTCAGAGCTTGTAAAAATGGTACTTCCCCTTATCTACCCTAAGCAGTTTCACTGAATAGGTCCCAAAAGATACACTTTCCCCCCTCTTTTTTCCTTTTTATCAGTTTGTGGTTTGTCTATAAACTGCAAATGATTCTGTATTTTTTTCACTCAGTGTGACATCTGGAAATGTGACTAGAAATAATTCTTAATTCCACTGTCATTGAAGTGCAAGCATTCCCAGTTTAAAATACACTTTTTTGAGAGTGTTCAGTCAAGGATTGCTTCAGTGCTTGATCTTGTGGAAAGACAAAAGAGATCCACATGTAGTGAATATGAGATTCAGTTTGGAATTCCTATTGGAAGTTCCCATGAAATATTTTTCTTTGTTGATGATTCTTTAAATGGTACAATGCCAGCAGCACCAAAGATTTAGGTTTGTGCGCTGTTGCTTACCGAGCCTTCTTTAGACAAACACCCTGGTTCTACTAACCGGCTTTTAGGATTTTTTTAGCTGTCTGTTGTTGTTGTTTGGATGATTTCAAGGTGATTCCCATTTGTGATTTTAAAAATATTCTATTTACTGTATGGTGTATCATCAAATCAGAAAAAACCAACCACTCAAGAAGATAACTTTTTTAATAAATAGCAACGTAGTAACGGTAATTTGTAAACACACTGATTCTGACTCCTTGCAATCTGTCTGGCTTTTGAGGAGAGCTCTGTTGTATTTGTGAGCAGAATGGAAATCTTGTTCATAATGCCTGTGGGTCAGTTCTGTGATATCTGACATCAGAAAGGCTGTCGCTGAATACTGGAAAGACAGTGTAGCAGGACCCTGGGTTTTGGCTGGGTCAAGAATACTGCTCTATATAATACATCTCAGACACCCTTAGGTTTATGAAGATAAAATGGTGTAGGAGAAATGGACTAACTAAAGGGAAGAGAGGGACCATCACAATCAAAGAAAACGAGAGATTAAGCAGAGCCTTAGCTTGCTGTGGGTCTCACATGGTGAAGGGACAGGAACTAGAGAAGTTAGATCTCGTGTATCCAGCAGGACAAAAAAGAGAAGCAGGGAAAAGATAGAAATCCATATTACATTGACTGAGGTAGAAATCTATATTTCATAGAGCAGCTCATTATTCAAAGAGGGCTCTCAGAGAAGGGGGATGAAACACGTTTTCTTTTGTCCAGCAGGATTATTTAATAAGTAGGTTTGCTGGTTTTCAGGTGGGAGAGGTTGGGGAAAGATTTCAAGTCTCTTGTGGTGGCAATATCAAGCTGCTGTTTTTGGAGGTGGTGGGAGTCAAAGATGGAGGAAGACAAAAGGAAAGGGAAGAGTTGAGGTATCAGAAGAGGGATGCTCCTGTACGACTCAGGATGGATGGATTCGAAAGTGAGGAACAGCAGCTTTGTGAAAAAATCTTTTTTTTTCTGTGTGTCTGTTTTCTTTGTCTCAAAAGCCGAGCTCTGTGTCAGCCTCCTACTAAAACGTGCCTTAGCTGGAGGAAAGACTGGTCCAGGCTTAATTATCTTAGGAAACTGGAAGCTTTTTTTTTTTTTCTGTCCTAGAGTACTTGTTAAATGCATCTCCACAGTGAATAAGTAAAATAAAGCTTATAAAATTCTTATATATGTGTAATTTGAGCTATAAACAGTAAGTTATCTGAATATGGTACCACTGCCTGTTTAAAAATTTTAAATGGAATAATCAAGTATATTTAATATGTGGCTGCCCAGTAGAAGCTGCTCCATAATTCAGGTTTTTATCTTGTCAATGCATATAAAATACATTTAAAAAAACACTTAAATGTAATTTTATGGATTCTAAGTGTGAAGAGACATTTATATCTTTAAGACAAACACAGCAGCCAATTTGCAATAAGCAATAACTTATTCATCTTTTGATACTTGAAACTTGGTGTCTGAAGGATTGAACTGCAGTACTAGTTCTGTTTCCTCTTTCTTTGGATTATGTAAGGATGTGTTTAAACTCTGGCTGATTCACTGAAACCTCCAGGTTTTCTTTTGATACTTTCATCAAGCATTACCTTATTCATGCAAAACAATGAATTCAGGAGATTTGAATAAACAACTTGTAGCTGTCCATGTTTTCTGCTAGTACATTTTAATCAAACAATCCTGAGCTATATGTTGCTATGTTACTGCTTTGTCTTTGTCTTTGCTTGCCTTCAACAGAACTAATTTTTCCCAGAGCTGCACCATGTTCCTGCAATGTGCTGTATAGATGTGTCCTATAAGCAAGTTAGCTGAAGCATATCTGTGTTGTAAGCTGATTTAAGGAAGCAGGAAGGAAGAGGTACACCTCCTCTCTTCCACACCCAAAATATTGTGGAATCTGCAACAACTTCAGAAATTCTTGCATGTTGCTGGAGGTGGTTTTAGTTTTCACACCAGAAGTAATTTAATTTCAGCACTTAAAGCCCAAAAAGCTCCAACATATTGCTAGCGTGCAAAAATTCCATGTGTGCTAAAAAACAACAGCATATGGTTGGGTGGGGTGTGACCAAAATGAACATAGTTATCACATTGTGAACTTTCTTTTTACAGACTTGATTAAATAAGGAAGAGGGGGGCAAAAGGGGGGCATCTAGGACGAGAACCTGGAATCCTCTTGAATCTGTCCTTTTGAGTACTATGTAGTGAACAGAGAGGTTCATCTTGCATAAACTGTGATTTAAAATAGGAGACTGACATTTCATCTGAACATGAACAGGTAGACAAAGGAAAGGTGGAAAGAAGGCAAGATGTCTCTGGGGTGAATTGTTAGGGGAGAATGGGAGGACATGCAGGCCAGAGGGGAACTTCAGCCCTCCCTGTCTGCTCTTAGAAATTAGGTAGATTGTGATTATTTGCTTTGAATTGGGTAGAACAACTTTTAAGAGGGTTCATTTGCTGATACTGTGTGTTTCAGGATATTTAAACTTTACCATCAGTTCTTCTCAGCATAATTTTATGCTGAGGTAATTGTAGAAACAAATAAGTAATCTCTGATTGTGACTGTATATATATCCACAGTCTTTCTTTTTTGGCTCAGGTCTCTTTTCTGCTGATTATTTGAGACCTTATCAGGTCCCCATATAGGAATATCTAAAAATTGCGCAAATCAAAATCAGAAATATTTCTGGAAACTTGCGTCTAGATACTTGACTTATCCTTCTGAATCCCTGGTGGCAAGGTTGAAACCCTTTAAGACAGTAGCATCAAAAAGCTCAGGTGACTAATATCAACATGCAGTTGTCTTCTGTGATTATGTGGCTGCACCTAAAACCCCTCAACTGAGTGTATCTGTCTTGAGTCGTTGTTAGTGTAGGATGCCTGCTTAGCTTGCTTTGCTCTTCTCTGCCTTTTCTGTGCTCTTCTGGGCATAAATATATCAACAGGAGCAGAATCCTTATTTTCTGGCACATCACGTGCTGTTGTATCTGGTCTCCAGGTGTGAGCACAGCAGCAGCCCACCTTTGCCAGGTAGCAGCCCTTTGCTGGCTATTTTACTGCCCAGTGCTTGGCTCTGCATGACCAGCACTGCTGTCCTCTGGGTGGCCCAGGAAGATGCCTTCAATTCATGTTCCCAAACGATGTCATTTCTGCTGCAGAGGCCAAACGCCATCACTGGGCCAAGTGAGCTATACAATGCAAAATGTGCCTTTATTTTCTGCATGAAAGTCTGTCAGACGGTTAAAAGTTAAAAACAGTCCTAGTTCGGCTCTGCTGTTGAATAATTGGTGATTTCTGTGAACTCTGTAATCTACTCTGGTTTTTAATGGTGAATTTCTTCATGCTTTTTGTTCTTCCCTTTTTCTTCTCAAGTGAATGGTCATCCTTGAGCAGCCTTAATGGTTAGAGCTTGCCTCAGTTTTCTTTATGTTCTTGCAAACAACAAAATAACAATTCACACAAAAGTCTATTCTTCCAATTTCAAAGCTAAGAACAGAAAATTACTTTGGATGACTTTGCAACTTTGGAAAACCTTTGATTTTTGCCCAGAGAGGCCATTGCTCATGTTAATTATGTTGGCCGAGACAAAGCATCTTTCAGAAAAAAATTCAGGTTATTCTGTGGAACAATAGGGTCTGTCAACATGTGACAAGACTTCCATATCTCGAGGGGAGGATCCAGTTGATGCAACAAAGTGTCAATCAGGATGCAGAGCTGCAGGAAGTTAACTCATGCGTACTCCAGGGTTGTCCAGATCAGATGAAGGAAGTGCCAAAAGAGCTTACCCATCATAACCAGCTGAGAGATGAGCTATCTGTGAAAGACAGGACAGCTTGAAGGGCCCTGAATGGTGATCTCAGGAGATGTGTCCCTCAAGGGATAGAGACATGCTTCATGTCCTTGTACAGTCACTTGAAGCAACCTGACATGAAAATACTAAATAAAACATACAGAACACCCAAGAGGGCATTTCACCAAAGAGCCCGAATGGGAATTATCCAGCCTTTTAGCAGGTGTAGGGCCCTGCCTGAAAGTGGCATCATAGATGTCTCCTGAGTCTTCCCACTAAGCCAGTAATGGATCTGCAGCTTGCCAGATAGTCTGTCATAGGCTGTCAGCCACAGCTGGGAGGAGGGACGGCAGCCTCTTTTGTTCCCATGTCAAGCATGCAGAGAAGGGACTCCTAAGTAGATAATTCAGGGGGAAACAGCTGCTGAGTTCTCAATTCTCCATGACTCTCTAATTTTGCTTTCTTCTCTTAATGTATTTGCCTGCTGCTGGATGAACGTTGTGTGCTGACAGTCAGACAAATAACAAAATTTTATAAACTTCACTGAAAATCTACTGTGAAGTGTAGCTATTTTGATGCTTATGGGAGAACAATTTGAAAGGCTTTCTTGAATATGTGGGGCCATGGATGGATAATTTTAAACTCCTGTAAAAGGGCACGCTCACTTGGTTTCCCTAGTCCTGGTCTTTTGAGCCAAACTGAGTATTACAAGCTCTTCTGTTTTTTGTGACTGTGAAGGAATTTTTTTCCTCTTTTAAAAAGCCTCAGCACCTGACATCACTTGAATATATGAATATGGAATGTTTTGCTTAAATAAATGTTTGAATTGTGGCTTGAAAACATAAATCCTGTAGACACAAAAAGGCAGACTGTTGTTAAACAACCCTTCCCACCTGATTATTGCCATATAACTTTTAGGCTAATATCAGGCTTCTGACTCACAGTTTTCAGACATATTGGTTGATAGTAATTGGGTGTTTGTATCACTTAGCAAACATGCAAAAGCATGAAGTTCAGTAAGAAAAACTTGTCTTGTACAGTTTGTCTCCGCGAGAAGGTGACTGGCTTAGCCAGAGCTATATCAACATTAACCCCTCTTACCTTCTCCTGCCCCATTGCCTCAGTCCTGGCTCAGATCGAGTGCGTAAAATTTGTGATTTTCAATTTGTAGTTTTTCTGAGCCTGGCTAGCCTTGGCGCTGGGGTGTTTCCCTTTTAGGTTTTTTGTGTGTGTTTGCCTGCGTGCCGTGTCCGCTGGCTGGTTTTGGGGTGCCACCGCGCGGGGTCCCGTCCGCAGCGGGGCCGCGCCGCGGCTGCCGTGCGGCGCTGCCGTCACCAGATGGCGCCATTGGACCGGGCAGGGCGGGCGGCGCTCCCGGCCCAGCGCCAGCCCCGGCCCCGGGATGCGGGAATGTCGGGGTCGTTCGGGGAGGCGTGCGCTGGGTCTGAGCGCTGTGTGTCCGGCCGAGGGGCAGCCTGTCAACAACTTCCCTTGGGCGCAACCTGCTTCTTTCATTCCCCTACACATCCATCACAAAGGTGAGGACGGGCACAGCATCAGCCGGTTTATTTAGTATGTATGCTTCAGACGAATGAAGGTTGATGGCCAAAGAGTATGTCCATGTTGTCAAAATGCTTTCTTGTTTGCCCCTTCTGACAGTCTGCAGGACAGGAGCCTCTGTTCCGGTGTTTCAGTTTGAGTCAAGAAGGATACTATGACCTAAGCACCACAGGGTGGTCTCAAAGCATACAAAATTGCGTTTAGGATGAGATCAAGAAATCCTTAAGCGAGAAGCACAGAAGACAGTCACACTCCAAACACATCTGCTACAACTGTTAAGGCCCTCAGACCCCAAGCAAAGATTTAAGACTTGACTGAAGAAACGCTCCCCCAAAACTTTCAGTGTGGATGCTCTTGCCTCCAACTGTTTCACTGTATGGATCCACTCCTTTCAGGCTGTGATAAGTGTTAATTTTCACATAGCCTAAACTCACTGTAGTGTCAGCTGACAGAGATGGCGGCCCATAGGGGAAAATGAATGCCTCCAGCTTAGACACCTGCCTTTGCATCAAGTAGATGATGCGGATAAACCCCCCAGTGAAGAAAGGCTTCTGGTTTCCATACACACAGAGGCAGTGTGGGCATCTTGCTGACTGTGCCACTTTTAACTTGCACTACTGGCTGCTCAGAGAAGAGATTCAGGAAATAAATTCTTTTTTTCTTTGTTGTTTCACTTTCATGGCATGGTCTCAGGCTTCCCACAGACTCAGGCAGGTGTTTCTGTGTGAGTTATGCTGAGTTATGCCAGTTTTGAAGGCTTTTTTCACCCCCGCCTTAAGCTTGTTACCATTCCTCTTTTAAGTCCAAATCAAAAGCTGTGGAGAGACATTGGGAAATTCGTTGTCATCCCCACTCCTTTGAAAGAAACCCTCACAGTACAGCGATCTAGAAAATGGTGGTGCTTTCATTCTGCAAGCTGGAATCGCTTACTAACACTGATATTTTTTGTTATAGTCAACCCTCAAATATGATATTTTGGGAAACGAAAGTTTTAGTTGCTGGGTAGAAGAGAGTTAATAATCCTGAATTTATTTAAAGGTTATGTTTTCTATATTCATGTAAAATTATACTCAGTGGTGCATAGAGATGGGTGGTAAATGCTGTGAAGCCTCCAACAACTTGGTGAGTGGGCATCCAACACCTCCTATCTAGAACCTATTCCAGGATCATTGCAAAATACATGTAAGGGAATTTGCAAAGTCCAAAATCCTGGAAGCAGGAACTACCAAATTTGGGCTTCCTGTATTACTTTCACTCTTGCTGAGCTGTCTCCTGCAGTCATGGCTGGGAAAAGGATTTCATGTGATGTTTCCGTGGCTGTGCTGCCAATGCTGCAGGGAGGATGCAGTTAGGCTTCCCAGACAACTGTGATTCCAGCCTACTCCAACTTCTTCAAGTGTCTGACTTTTTACTGTAGCTCTTAATCCTTGAATTGAGGATCTTTGGGTGAGATGTTATTGTGTTTTTATGGAAAAATTGTAATAAGCAGTAAAACAAAAATTTCAATAAGATTTCACCAGGATTACTCATGTGCTGAAAAGTAATCGTGTTCATAAAACATTGTTGAATTTAACCTTGTTTTTATGCTGTGAATAAGATTTCTATTTGAAATTACATTGACTGAAATTTTATTGAATGATAGTTTCATTTAAATATTACTCTGTTTTCCTATCTAGGTATTTTGAAGGACTGCAGCAAACCTGGAAAGAAGTACTGTGCTCAAAATTATGCTTAAATAGTTAAGATATATTCCTTTATTTAACTGGGTATCTTACTGGGGTGGCTTTGAATTGCTAGAAAAATGAGTAAAAAATACCATCATTTTTCAAAATGCTTTGTTTTTAGTGAATATTAATTGCCAATGAAATCTTACCCTCTGAGCCTAATTTGTACTAGTCAAGGATATGTGACAAAAAGCTTGTTTAAAAAAAAAAAGTTTTTTGTGTTTTATTCTTTAAGATGGATTGAAGGAAATACGTTGAAGGCAAGTTGTGCCAGCCCTGCTTAACCTGCTAGTATCTTGGAGATTATTTCTGCTGGCTTTTTAATGTGATCCTTGAAAATGCTAATTAATTTCAGGATTGCTGTGTGTGTGATATGCTTTGACATACACAGCAAATTAATAATAATATAATAATCTTTCTAAAAGAATTTTGAGAGCAATTTATAGTTCATGCCAGATGTCAGTTGACTGAGTAATTTAACACACTTGTGTAACTGAAAAGTAATAGCTTTTGCGAGCTTGCCATGCTGCTTATGGATATGAATGACAAAATTTATGGGTCTTTAGCTATGTGCATAATCCAAAAACATTCACTCCCTCTTGCAGGGAATAAGCAGTACCAGAAGTGAATGTGTTTTAATCATCTGAAACATATAGCCTAAATGCTATTTTATTTGTTTAAACCAGGAAAAGACATAATTCCTCTAAAGGAAGTGCTGTGAATGCAAGACCAAGAAAATTGTTCTTGTCGTATCAGTAGCTGCAGAGACCACATCTCCATAAAAGTTCTTAAGCAGCAAAGACAGCACTGTCAGCTTAGAAATTGTGCTAGAAGATATACTAAGCCTCTGGTCCTGGAATCTAAAGTACTTCTTCCTATGTTTGTGCCCAGCGCAATGCTCCCGAATCTTGCAGGTTTTAGATCTAGGTGTGACCCAGGGCATGAGGTTTAGGGAAACCACCAGAATTTCCCTTTCCAGGCTTGAACTGCCTGGAAATCATTCAGCCTGAGATGGAGCTCCTCTAGAGCAGGTACAGAGAGATAGGCACCTCTGGGATGATGTTCTTCCCTGAAAGGTAGGTGGATGACTTGCTTCTTGTGGGGAATCAAATCTAAGTAAGATTAATATCTCTGTCCTTTCATGCAAATGATGAAAAACTACAGAACTGAGTGGAGGGTGTTCCCTTTACCTCTCAGGAAAAAGACAATTTCACAATCATCCTGCAAGTCATGACACTGAGCATTTCTAATTTGTTCCAATTTTACAAAAAGTGCTATACATATTTGTTTTTGTTTTGATGCCTAAAGATTTTCAGCTTTTTCATATATTTGTAGCTTTGTAGATTTTAATATATAGTTGTACAGTTTCTAGCACTTTCTTACTCTTTGCCACACTTCAGAACAGCAGCTAACCCTTTATTTCCCATTCTTGAAATTCTGTTTAGTCTTATTTCTGTTTTGCAGCAGGACTTGAGAGACATAACAAGAAATAGGCCAAAGAACCCCCTGGAGAGTCTCCAAGGGGCAGACCTGAGGGTGGGTTACTGGGGCAACTGTTCTCCTATTGGATGTACCTGCTAGATATACTAACTAGTTAGACCTATAAAAATTGTGAAGCTCTCATGCCACAAGTGCACACAGCTATATTTGTGTACCTGCAAGCTTTCATTAAAGAACTGTTCTTTATATTACCACTTTTAATATTGTTAGGTTGCATCGTGAATGGCGAGTTCCCACAGCCTCCCTGCAGCCCTGCCCTCAG
>VWZW01002478.1:815216-831605 GCA_013397115.1 Edolisoma coerulescens | reverse complement strand
AGACCCTGGGCTCCCTTCATCCAGGCCCATTCGCCGTCCCAAGCAGCTGGCCTGGCAGAGCTGCTGAGAGCATCCTGATATGGTGGCAGCCCAGCCACAGTTAGGAAAGTCTTTCTTTCAATTCTAGGCAACAGTTTCACCCTTTAAAGCAAAACACCTCCCTCAGATCTGGGCTCCTTATAAAACGTCTTGGAAACTCATGTCCATAGTGCTGCATGGTTATGGTTCATCCTACAGTATTGGAGTGTCAAAACATTCCTGGCTCTCCACTCTGCTGCCAACTCCATTACCACTTTTTTTTCTCTGAGAAAGGATAAGTCATGCAAGGACCCATTCAGGTAAACAGATGTGGGGCTTGTTAAGTTAAATGGGATAACCACTTTGGAGTGTAAGGAAAGGAGCGACAAGCCTCGTTCCTGCCTGCCTGCCATCAGTTTCCTCTGGCTGGGACTCTGTGATCTCAGCTCCAATGCAAACTGAGTGTGCTGGATTAAATATTGGGTTTTATTTTCTTTTAATATTTGTGTGTGTTTGTTTGTTTGTTTGTTTGTTTTAAAGGATGTTTGTGCTTCTCCTGTAGTCTTAAAAGTAGCAATTAGCTTACCCTGTGAATATTATACGCAGGAATTTACCGTGCATGCATTTAGATGCCCAAATACATCTTTGAATCAGAGGTCAACAGGCAGAAGCCAAGTGAGGTGAGAGGAGAGGACTGGAAAAGAGTTGGTTTAATCAAAAAGGGATGGGAAGTCGGTGAACAGTACAAGACCATATTATCGGCTTCACTCAGCCTCCTGCACTGAAATCCCACCGATCTAGAAGATCTGTTACTCATCTGCAGAAGAAAGAGGGTGCATACCATCAATGACATCTCCAAAAAAAGTTACAAGGAATATGAATGAGCTGGGTTGTGATTGTTGCGTACCATAATTTCTTTCAGCTCCTCACAACTTTGATATCTATCAGCTTTTTCATCTAAAGGTATCAGTAGAGGCTCTTGAGAGTAACCCACACATGCAGTGCCTAGCACGGAGGGACCTTGGTTTTGAAGGACCTTCCATAGCTAAGATTAAAAAAAAGAGTTACAGATTATGCTAAAGTTGTTTTATGAGTCGTTTTCCACTTTTTCATTGGGAACATTTGGCAGGCTTATCCTATTGACACATGTTATGAAAATGGCAGGGCTCTCAAGGGGCTTGGTTAGAAAACACTTTTTCTCATCAGTAACCAGCTAGGAGCTGATGCTCTTTAAGGCATCCTACTCCATACATGCTCTGTAAGCTAATCTCAAACAACACCTGGACATATTTTCCCATGCACAAAAGCACGGGGTCAATACGGGGAAAGTAAGGGTAACGTTGTAAGTGCTGCTCAGACTTCATTGGCTTATACATGAGCTGGTCTCAGCACCATAGCAGGACACAGACTGTCTTGCTTTTTCTTCTCAAAAAAACTATGCTCCAGAGAATGCAAGCAGGCCCTGTGCATAAGCACTGTAGATCTGAAGTTCCTAGAAACCTATATGTTTTCACCATATCTCATAGGCAGATTTTAGTGGGTTTGTGTGAGATTAGCAAGATGGTTTAGGCTAGAGGGATAGCTAATGCTCCGCCTCTGGTACCTTCATCTGAGGAGGTTTTCCAGTTGAGTTTGCCAGTAAATCTGAAGAACATCTCTGAGTCAAATATTTTCTTTGATTTTGATTGAGAATTTTAAATCCAGCTCAGAGGATTTCATCCAGGCTCCTCTCATGAAAATGAGAGCGGAATATTGCTTTTTCTGTCTTTTTGAGACCCAAAGAAGCATGGAGTAGACCCATATTCTACAGGCAAATCTTTGGTTAGCTCACGTTGCTCCAGACAGCCTTTACCTTGTTTACATCTTCCTGCAGATTTGACTGAAGTCAGTAGAGTTGCATGCAATACGTCAATGCAAACTTTCTTCTGCATAACAACAACAATTTAAAGCAATCTGCATTCCTTGTAACAGTAACTATGTTCACTTAAATTATAGTGTTGCAGTATTCTTGTTAGACAAGACATGATTAATAGTTTTGATAACAGGCTTAAAAATCTGCTCAATACAAGTCATGCCTTCTACATTATTCTGACTGGAACCATGTGCTGTGGTTCTAAGAAGTAATTTGCTTATTTATTTTAACAGCCCATTTAATGAAACTTTAATGAAGAGCAGTCCTTATGGCAGTCTTGGGCTTTGTGTGCGTAGGAAGAATATTGGATCAACGTCATCTGTAACATTTTTATCTTGGGATTTTTATTGGTGTGTTAGTAGAAGGTCTGTGTTCGCAGTCTACTTTTGTGGCAGTGCCACCAACTAAATGCAGTTTCTAAAGAGACAAGGACTTGCCAAATGCTGTCCTTGTCACAGGAGAGTCTCCGTGAGTAGCTACAACATCAGACTAACCATAGCTGCAAGGGCTTGTTTCTTTTTTCCCTTCTGAGAGGAGGGAGGCCGTGTTGGGTTTGAGGAAACTGTAGCAGCAAGACTGCAGGAGTAAGATGCGCTCTTGGGTGTGTATATGTGTGAATGGTGGCTCACTCCCCCTGCTACACCCTCCCCAGTAATGTATAAGAAGTAAATTTTTTCCCTCTGATCTGAAACAAGGATGAATTTGGAAATCTTGATCACTTTTTTTTTTTTTTAAACTTTCCTTCTGGCCAGCCCTACTTTATTAAGTTAGCATATTTATACCGAATGGGGAGTTCTGAAGTTGACTAGGGATGTCCCTAAGATCACCGCTGCCATTATAAAGCCAAAAATCTAAAAGAGAGGATAAATCCCTTTTGTATGGCTCTGTAAGCAGCTCTGCTTGCTGGTTAGATTTACATATCAATGCACTTCGATCTTCTTCCCTTCTGAGTACTTCTGAATTAAGCCTGTTCTTCAGGGCATTTGTTAAACCATGCCACTTAGGAGCTTGCAGATATTTCCTGGGCCATTTTAAAGTGTGACAAGTTATCAAGCTTTGTACTAAAGTCCTATGTGCCTTTTCTGAGCAACAGTGCTGCTTTTTTCCCATCCTCATACACAGTGTCCTGTTGCTTATTCCTTCCTCGTGTTTTCATCCTTGTGCAGGTTCAACTTGTTGTGGTAGTTGCTGAAATGTAGGAGGAAAATTTCTGGGTTTTGCTTGAGCCCTGCACGTTATGGGTTGGCCCTCAAAAAGGAGATTCCCATTGCAGCCCCAGCAGTGACAGAGCAATGGGAGAGAGCAAGTGCATGGCTAGGGTAGTTGATGGAGAAAGTGGAAATGCCCTCATCCTCACACTGACAGGAGAATGATACGGAGCCCTGTGCTGGAGCACACCTGGGGTCACATCTGGGTTGGGGATCAGACTGGGAGGCTGCTCGTTGGTTCTCCTCCCTCCTGCACTGTTCTTGGACTGGACTGTCCCCACAGTCCTTCTGCTGTACCACGGATGAAGCACTTGGACACAGAATTTACCCCATTCTTGAATTTAGCGCACATGCTTTTTGGAGAAAATAAAGATAAGTGGTGGAGGGTGTTTTAGCAAAATCTGTTTACTCATAGAAACTTTTCTGACTGAGCCTTGAGGAAAAGGAGGACACCTCACATGAGCAAGCACTATTTTCTACCTACCTTGTACACACACATGCTCATATGCACAGACCAGTTGTGACCAATTCCAAAACCTACTCACAACACAACCAATGATTATGAGACCACAGTGTCAAACTGGAACCCATTGTATGTTGCTATGAGTATAATGGTTTGCCTAGAAGAGCAAGCCAAGGTTTCCCAAAAAATCACTGATGTAGGGTCTAGAACCTGGTTTTCTGAAGTGGTGGCTTCAGAAAATGAGGGTCTTCAAAGCTGTATTAAGCCTTGACTATCAAAAACATGAAGTCAACTTTTTGCATCCTAATATTACTGCTACCATTAGTAGCAAAACCAGAAACATGTGAAAGAATATGAGAGCAGCACTGCATTGTGAATAGATAGTAAATATAATTGTTTATTAAATAATGTTTATTAATACTACTTTAAATTATTAAACTGATTCAAGAAGTCACTTACCTTTAAGAATGTACTTGAATGTATTTTTAAATGCTTTTGTGAACTGATTCACTAACAAAGGAAATGGATTAGAACTTAAAGTAAACACCATGGATGTCTTCAGGCTTTAGCAGGTAAAATACAGTGGAAGCACTTTTACTTAGGTGAAAGGAGCAATAGAAGAAAACCTAGAATTAAGTATTTTGAAAAAATTTTTCTTTTCTTCTATAAATTCTGTATTTTAAAGCTTCTCGATTCTCTAGGTCCCTTTGTTTTAGTAGATGTGCTATAAAGCTATGTGTGTGTATATATATATGCACAAACACACATATATCTGTATCTATACATACTATATGCACATGATGTCCAAATGTAACACTTGGGAATAAATAAGCCTGTATCGTGCAGACATGATGCTCTAGCTTGAAGAGGTGGGCCCTGACAGGAAAATTTGACTATATGATAGTACTTCCCAATAGCATGCTTGACCAGGTTTTCAAAGTCTCCCCTTTCTGAACCACTTTCAGACAGACTAATAAAAAAAAAAATGGAAAAAAGCACAGGCTAAGCAGTTTATGCCAATGCTAAAGCGAACTGGCAGAGTCCTTCACAGTGAATTTCCAGATTTTCTCATTATACCCATGTAATACCCAAAGCCCTCCTTAGAAGTTCGTTAGCAGCTCTGATTCCTGTAGAGCTCTTAAGATCTCTGCCCATACAAAATTTAGAAAATGTGTCACTTTGGACTATTGCCCATACATTAGACTGTCCCAATTAAGTAGTCCCTACTGCCCTAACTTTGCCATAAACACAATTGTATCATATAAGTAATAGAGTGCAGCAGAGAGAATTGCATGAATTAGGTCCTGAAAATTCAGTATTTGTAACATTTCTCCCCTGTCCTGTAAGGGCTTGACCTGCAAAAATATTTACTCACTTCGAATAAGAGAGCTTCCCTAATAACCAGTCCTGTGGTGGTCACAGCTTTTTTACACTGGGATAAACTGTACTGGTGCTTCCCAAACCCCGACACTGGGGACACAGCCTGCCCAAGGGCTGTGTGATATCCATATGTGCATGTGCTCATCTGCTCCTGCCGGAGTAGGCAGATCTTGAGAACTTTAGATAGGGAGTCACTGAAGCCTTGACTTAGTACCGGTGCTGAAGTGTGCGCTTACCAGCTAGTGACTATCCTTGGAGTTCTCCATGGTGGGAACCAGCCGTTAGATGGAAGACTGTAAATGTTGTTGAATTTAGATACCAGTTGTCTGGCAATTGCTGTATCTGAGGCTGAGGTGGTTCTACAGACCCTACTGTGCCATGTTGTCTTCACAAGCCCTGCTGAGAGCTGTCTGGAGGAGGGGTAGTCAAGCCTATTGCATTGTATTTGGATGAAAAAAAAAAACCCATCTAGATAAATAAACTTCTTAAAATTACTTTTTCTTATTTCAGTAGCTGGGCACCCTTGAGATGGTATATTGAAAAAATAAATTAGGATCCTGTTCACAAATCTGTGATATCTTTAGAGATGCAAATTTTTTTCCACAAGCAGTGATGTTTTCTAAACACCTTTTAAATAATTCATAACCAGGAGCCAGAATGTAGAAGACTTTTAACTACAGAGTGTCAAGTCACTTTTCTTATTCATCTTGATCATATTCTTAAGTTCTTTCTGTGAATTTTCCAGGGTTTTATTTTTCTGAAGCTGCTTGTTTGGGAGAGTTCAGACGATTTTTGACCCTGTTAACATACCTATTTCACTATATATTCTCTCACCGTTAGGCAAACTGAAAAAGCAGGAAATTCAGTTCTGCTAAACTGGGTCCCCAGAACCTCTGCAGATCTCCTAAGTTTTTTCCTCCAGAACCTTCAGAAAACGATCTGTTAGTGTGATGTCAGCTAATCCTTCTCTCCCAATATAATCACTTTCTAAGCATGTCAGCTCTCAGTAGGGACAGGAGGGCACGGCAAGTCTGTGTGCAGCTTGGGCATTGCAGCTCCAGTCAGTCTCACCTAGGGGTGGGGTTCATTTCACCCAGTTTTACTCCTAATGCTGAGCCGTGTTGGTGGTTAAAACCTCACCTTGTCCTTCTCAGCCAGAAGAGCAGTGGTTGCTAGTCTGACTAGGTTGCTAGGTTTCTAAAATTAAGGAAAATGCAGGGATCCCTTGCTATAGGATGTAAAAACTGAAACATGACAGGGAAATGTAGAGTTTTGGATGAAGAACATATGATATACTAGTGTGCATTATATTGATTTGCATTAGTTAAGGAGTCTGTATGTAACACAATAATTTAGTGTTGCCTTGTAATTCTAGAGGATTCAAAGGCAACTTCCTAGTGCTTATTTTTTAGGGATTTTTCAAGGGTATTTTAAAAGATCAATCACCTTTCTCTTTCATTGATAAGGCTGTTCTGATTTAGCTCTGATATTTGAAATTGCTTCACAGGAGTTGTTACTGCCTTTTCCTGCCTGGACTTAGCTACTGCTTCCCTTTGATGGTCTTTCTAAATTCCAGATCTGGGTATAACGTAAGCAGAAGGAAGGATTTGTCCTCCTGTTCCTTAGCAGACTTCCATATCCCCTCCTTCAGGGCAGGCTTTGTGCTGGAGTTGCACTCCCAGGGCTCAAGGTTTATCCCAAATCACTGTCTTCTCTGCCCTTCATCCTACTTCATGTGGCTCAAGGAAGAAATATACTGCAGTCAGGAATCCAACACAGATTCTGCTGACAAGTTTTCATCAAAAAAATACTCTTCAAAGGCATCCCTTAATCACTTGGGACCTGTCGGTGGTTCTTGCTTGCTGGACAGAATTGTTCTTACCTTCTGAGAGGGTGAGTGCTCGAATAAATTGAACAAAACCATGTGCGCCCGGAGATGGGGAAATATAGTGATTTTTGTGTTTGCCCACAAAATATTAATGTCTGCTGGAAAGAAGCTTGCTTGCACAAAGGTCTTAAGCTGAACACAAAACAATGAGCATATGCAACTGAAGAAAATGTGTTGTAAGTTTAAAAAAAAAAGTAATTTTCACAGTTATATTGTTCTTTGAATTATTCGTTTCCTTTCTGTGTTTCTCCATGTTACTGTATAAACTTCTGAAATTGCAGAATTATTACTCTTCACTTAACTTTGTAGGGAATCTCAGTCTTCATTTCTACTCAGCATCAGCTGCAAGCTTCCTAATAAATGCTCAGCTTCTATATTCCTCAAATTTTCCAAGCGGTTTCACATTTTCCATACAGATCAGCTTGGGGAGTCTTTCATCTTTGCTCTTTCACATCCACGTGAGCCACAGAATAGCCTTCATCTTGCAGGCTCATGCGTTGTATCTGGAAAGGCAGACGTGTTTGCAGTTTAAGATGGTAAAAACTGTCACATATTCTCAGTTCTAACCTCTTGTTTTCCTGTATTTAGGATTTCCTCAAACTTTTACATCCTTAGGTGGCTTTTCTCTCATGCATTCTGTGTCTCCAAAAGTGAGAGAAAATAACAATTAAAAAAATTATATCAAATTTATATATTGCTGAAATTTATAACATGGTGTAACATGACTTTATGGACTGCTAAAGGTTTAAAAATGGATTAATGTTAATTTAATTGATATCTGGGGTGCATTTATTTGTCCATATTTTTTAATCTATATATACCTGTGCGCGAACCTCTATGCAGACAAAACCAGTGTATCTGAGCTCCGATGTCTCTTTAATCATAAGCATCAGGACATGCTGTTCTTTGATTGCTTGCGGTGAGTATAGCATAAACCTCGTTAAACCTTCTTTTGTCAAACCACAAAATCTATAAACAAGTTATCTTTGCATTTTCCTTAACTCTTTGCTTAAAATCAGAAAAAATTAATCAAGAGAAAAGCTTTTGAATCCCTTGATTTAGAGAATTTATTTCCAGCAATGTTAACAAAGCCATAACATACCTGATTTTTCAGTTCCTGTAAGCTTATAATATTGTTGACGTATTGAAGTCTGTCGTATTATGCAAGTTTTGCATAATAACAGAAGGAACACTTCAAAGAAAAACAGAGTTATTTGTATAGCACTGCATTTAGGATTTTAAAATAATATTTGTAAGAAAAAAATGCTGATTCATTGAAACCAAGCAGTGAAATTGTACATTTTGTTAAATTACCCAATTCAAAAATACTTTGAATGAATGAATTAAAAAACCTTGTTGTGAACATTTTGTTTTATTTGAAAATACTTCTCTTTCTTTCCCTTTTTCACTTTCTCCCTATGTCTTTTTGATTGGCTTTTCTTTCTCTGCCTCTTCCTCTTTTTCTATTGCTCTCATTCTTTCTGTTTCTCACTTTTTCTCCTTCCCTTTCAGATCAACCTTTTTTTTATAATTGTCCTTGATTTTGGGCTCTTAAATATAATTAAATATTTTTTCTTGACCCAGGCTAAGATCTTTTCTAATTTTTCTTTTTTTTTTTTTGTTTTTTTGAGATTTTGACATGTTAGAGAAAACAATGAGAATACTCTTCCTAGTAAATGAATTCAGTTACTCAGTCTTAAAATAATTTTTTTCTGTCCTCCACCAGCTTATGAAAAAGCTATTTATTATATGTTCCTTTCTGCCTATGTTAGGGTTGAGATCATTTTTCAAGATAACATTACTGCTAACATCCTAGTCATACAATTGCTTCTTTGCCTATCCTAGGGTTGTTTCTTCTCTGGTATTTGCTGGAGTTGTCATACCTCCCCTCTGACTACATTTTGCTGAGCTGACAAACCAAGTTCTTGTGATCAGCTCATGACTGGAGATTACTCACCCTCTTTGCTGTCTTGGCAGCCCTTTGCCTGACCACAACGGATCACACTGTACATAATCCCAATGTAGGCTTGCCTACACCTAGGGTTATAGCAGAAAATAATTTCCTCTATCACATCCCAATGTTTTTGTTGTTTTGTTGTTTTTTTTTTCCAGGGGCATATCACACATCTGGCATACAGATATTATGTTACAAAATGATATTCTGAGTCTTATTGCTCCTACTGCCTCCAGCCACTGGTACTCCTAACTTACAACATGAAACAGTTTCATTAATTCCAGAGTGTGATCTCCCACATTCTCAAGTGACATTAAATTCTGTTTCTATTATTCTCGGTCTTTAAAGTCATTATATTTTTTTTTCTCACATAATATTCCAGAAGTCCTGCATTTTTCATAGAGAAGGAAAAATGTTTCTGGGACATCTCTGCTATTATAATGTGTTTCTTCTTTTAAAGTAGGATTAATGCTCTATTTTTTTGTATATAGTATTAGGAAGGCCCTGGATGCATTTAATTGACTGCCTTAAGTGTGTGAGCACTGAACCTTCAGTTCAGGGCGGTTGAAGAGTCCCAAAGTGTCTGTCCTGTCCTGACAGGGCGCTGAGCACATGGGGGCTCTTATTCCATCCAGTATGGAGCTGTGGGGCTGAAGCACAGCTGGGGACTGCAGCGTGTACTGCAGCACCACCTTAAATCCAGACCTCATGGGGGAAGGATGGGATTCCTTTCCAAAGGTGTATTGCATCCTTTGGGTTTCAGCGCTTCATTGTGTGTGTTTAAACCTGGCTCTTGGCCTAGGAGTGCAACATTTTGCTAAAAACTCAAGCTTACTAAAATTAAGCTTGCAAATATTTAAATGCAGAAGGTCTATCTGAACAGGCACATATGATGGTTTGATGTTATATTTGCCATGATAAAATTAATACTTCTTTTGTCTTACCTGACAAGTTTCTATGTATTTCTTAAATACTTGTGAAATACTGAAACCTATAGATGGTGTCACTGGCTTGACTAAGGTGGGGAATCTGACATTTTAATTGTTTGAAATTGAGCAAAAGAACTGCAAAGAGGAAAAACCCACTGATTTTTCCTGTTTTCTTTTGGGGTTTTTGCACTCTTTTCAAGGAAATTATTTCCTCTGATTGGCCTTTAGAATCCTCTACAGAGGAGAGATGAGGAATTACAAACCTTTAAAATAGGTCAACATCTCACTAATTATTGCTTTAATTAGTGACAGCCACACAATTTTTATTCCTTTGTTCAATTTAATAGAAGTCAGATATATCCCAATTTTTCTAATTTGAAAGAAGTTGTGCCCTTGATTTTTAATGGACTTCACCCAGTCTGTAGATTACTTGGAAGTGTCCGTAGTAAAAAATTTAAAGGTTGTACCTTTAGTTTTTCTGTCACAGCTGCTCTTTTCATTTTATCCACAAATATTAGTAGATTGAATATAAATTTTCTAAAGAAGAACAAATAGGAAAAAGTTATTAATTAGCTTTGAAAAACAACAGTGTGAAGGTAAGAGCTTTTACAGAGGCCTGTGCATTCATTAAAAAATATTTTCTCAGTTGATTGTCTCATACCCTGGATGGAGAACAGTAAATCAAATCATAAATCTCTAAATGGTCCAAAAATACATTCAATAACTCTGATAGGTCTAGTTTGTGAGATAGAAATGATGTATGCAATAAGTTTTAGGTTCAAAAAAAATTGCACAGTTATTTTATACAGATTGTACAAAACGTTATAGTGTTGAGCTATAACCCTCTGAAGTCAGGAAGACCTACGTGTGTTAGGCATTTCCATGTTCCAAGCACTGTAAAGATACTTCAAATAATTCTGTAATTCTTTGTTAAAATTGTTAAGAAAAGAATACTATCGCCTTGCTTACTAACTCCTTTACCAGCTGCATTCGTTAAGATCTCTTCAAATACACACTAATAAATTCCTGTATTTTATTTTAGAGTATTTTATTTTTCATTTCCTTGTACAGAAAACTTAGGCAAAACCTGTTAGTGATGGAGTTAAAAACCCTAGATGGCATTTTAAGTACTTTTGTACAAGTATTAAGTGTGTATTTTAGATCATGCTTAACATGCAACCTGTACTTAATCGCTTAATAAACAGAATTACTGTAATACGGCAAATTATAAACCAATCTTAGCATGAACAGTACATGAGTTAATTTAATAGTTTCCTGGTGCTAATTAAATTGTCCATAATTTACAATTTCAAATATTTTATACTAGCAGTGTATTTATGATTTGGTGTTTCTTCCCTGTTTTCTGATTGTGGGATTTCTCTAGTAAGATTTTCTTAAGACTGTTTCAGACACACAAATATTTAGTATTGAGTAGTGTGGTGCTCTTAATGCCCACTGTGCTATTAAAGCAGTTCCAGATTAAGTGAAAATTAATTTGCATTAGACTGCAAATTACTATCTCTGTTAGCTCACTGCTGAGTTATTGTGGTAATTGATCAGTATCAGAGGAGCTAAGTAATACAAAAGAAATGTGAGGAGTTTTGTGCAGAGTATGAAAATGAGTCTTATGTCATACCTTTGCTGGCTGGCTCATTGACTCTCCCGCCCTGTGGCAGTCACCGCTGTGCACTAGGCCTTGAAGCACCAGACAGGTCACTTCTCCTCTGCTTCTCCCTGGGACTGGGGAAGATCCTGCTGCTGGCACAGCTCGGCAGGGTGGAGGCAGTGGGGCAGTGCTTATTCTGCTGGAGGGCTTGCTTTTCTTATTGCCTGACTTACCTGTGCTCTACACCTTTCTTAGCCGCCACCTTGAGTACAGGAGGACAAGTGAAACAAAATAAAATGTTGGCATTTAATCTTCAGAACTCGAAAGCTAAATTAAAGTCTTTTAACTTTTTGAGAAAGACCGTGTCTGTAAACTGGACAACACCTTGACTGTGCCTCTTGCTCTAGTTTGTCCCTGAGTGAAACCGATGCCCCAGACTGCCTCAACAGCTGCAGTAAGCAGGTTGTAGCTCATTTCCCTTCATATTTTCATGCCACAGATGATACTTTACAGCTCTGAATTTAAATGAGACAGATAGCCTTGATTCCCACCGGGAAGGTATGAAAACATCGCTTCTCACGCACTACATTGCAAAACATTTAGAATGACGTGCGCTTGACGTTTTAAAGTTATTTTTTATTCAGGACGTTGCTTCGAAATGGTTCATACCTGAAGTTTCCCGGGTTCTGCGGCGGAGGTGCGGAGGCAGCGCTGCGCCGCGCTGGGATTGCGCTGGATTTGAGCTGCGCTGGATTTGCGCGGCGCCGTNCCTGGGGACAGGCTCTTCCCCCGGGGATCCGGCCGGGCGTCGCTTAAGTAGGGAAAAAGGAAAAATAGGGTTTTTTAAAAAAGAGTCGTGGGGGAGGCCGGACATTGCTGTCTTCTAACTCAAGGGGAGGCTGGCAGGCAGTGCTCACCACTCCTCTCTGTGGGGAGCGGTGACTGAGGTAGCCTCGGAAATCAGGCTACCCCCAAGAAAAATTGCTGAGAGCGGGGCTTCCATTCCGTTTTCAGAGCAGGAAGGAAAGCGGTGAATATTAAATGCTGGTTACTTTCAGATGCCGCCACCAGAACCTCAACGCGCCTAGGACAGCAATATGACATTGGAACGGGAAACACACTTCTCTAGATCGCACAGTTCGTCACCTGGGTCTTCGGATCTTCATTGCATCCATTTTTTACGTGCTCCATCATCTTTATTGCCACCGCTATTACTGCTACCGTAGTTTAGAAGGCAGTAAGATTCCCTGTCTCTGGAAGCTTTCCAAAAGAAAGCTCCATCCATTCCAAAGAAAGTTCCATTTCATTTCAGGCATTAAGAAATATCTTAAAAGCTACATTGAGCGATTGGTGGTGGAAAGTTCACTTACATATTTATGTTTCTTTTGCTACAGAATTATAAAATGTTTATAACAAATCTTTAGCACTGGTTTCTGAGGAAACAAATAAAAGTAAAATGTGGTGAAGATAATGTCTCAGTGCAGAGATGGTCAGCTCATGTCTGTAATCCTGCAAACAGTTTAACTGAGTGCTTCAGGTCTCTCAGGCTGCAAGGCATTTAAAATACTTCCCTGCATTCTACCTGTGTGAGGGTCAATCTCTGCTGTGCATCATCCTGGCTCACACACGAGCAGGCAAAGATGGACTTTCCTCTGTTCTCTGCTTGGCTCCCCTGAGATCCTGTGAAGCACTGGGTCTTACAAAGGACATATAAGCAAGAAGCAATGATGAATAGAAATTGTGACAATCTGATGCTGCATAGAAAACACAAAATGTGCATATACGCATATAGGTAGATGTGTATATGTGAACAGGTATCTCAAAAGAAGAAATGAGAGCAGCTATGTGTCATGGCAGGAGCAGGCAAAAGACTCGACCCCAACTCACTGAGCTGAAGGGAGAGAACGGAGTAGCCCATGTGCTTCATCTGTCTCCTGGACAGCGCAAGGATGATTACATGGGGATGAAGAGGTGACAGGCTGGGGAAAGGACAGGAAGTCTCCCTTTTATCCCTTTGCAGAGAAGGGTGATCAGTCCAATCTACAATCCAGTTTTTGGTAAAAAACCCACTGCTGTCAGGCTGTCTGCTGAACGCAATAAGAGGACAAAGCTCTATGACCTTCAGGCGGGTAGCGTTGTTATCATTATAGTTCTTGTGGTTACTGCTGTTATTTAGTTGTTTTGCCTTATTTACTGTTTGAGAGCATCCCCTGCCCTGGCTGGCTCTGGCCGCTGTTTGATGGATGGAGAGCAGAATTAGGCCGCGGCAGATGGCTGTGGACAGAGTAGGGATGGGAGCAGGACAGAGCCCCCACAGGACTTGCTTCCAACCCGGCTGTTTCAGAGTGGGGGTAGGAGGGACTCGACGGGAAGGATGCGCGGGGGAAACCCGCTCGGGGACTCCGCCGAGGCAGTGGCTGGACACTGCGCATCGGCGGAGCCTCAGGCCAAGCCGCTCTCTTGCAGTCCCCGCACCCCTGCCTTGCTCGCTGCTCACTCCCGTCGGGATGCTGGGTTTTCTTCAGCCGCGGACGGTCCCGTCGCGGTGGCCACCCGGTACCACCGGGGCGCGTCTGCCCGACCGGGGACAAGCGGTCTGGCGGCCCGCGGCGGGAGCGCGGTGCCACCGCCAGCACCAGGGACAGCGCCGGCAGCAGCTCTGCTCTCCTTTGTTCCACCGCCGGCGAGGCCCCGCGGAACAAAGACTTCCGCCGCCGCCGGCGCGGGGACCCCGGCCTCTCCCCTCCCCNCTCCCTCGCAACCTCCGCACACTCCTCTTCTTCGCGCATCCAAGCTGCCTCTCCGCACATGGCTCTGCTGCAGTGCCCCCGCGGCACCTACGGCACCCCCCGCCCCGTGCACCAACTCTGCACATGGCTCTGCCGGCCCGCGGCACAGACGCTGCTCCGCTGCCCCCCGCGCACCGCGCCGCTGCGCCGGGGCCCGCGTCCCTCGGCTTCCAGAGGAGCCCCACAAGAGGAGGAGCCATTACCGAGCGGGCACTCCTAGCTCCCGGCTGGGCGATGCGCAAAGAACGATCCTCGCGATGATATTAGAAAATGTATTTATTTCCCATTAATCGACTTTACATGGTTCAGCCCAAGAAAGCGAGAGGTCGAGTCACCACTACCTTGAAAAACCATCACGGCTACCGCACCGCTCCAGTAGCCCCCCACGGCCCCGTTACCTGCTGCTGACAACTGCCCCCGCGGGCGCCCGTCCCGTGGCAGCGGCATCTCCTTCCCACCGGGCTGAGCCAATCAGTCCACCAGTCCTAGTTAGTCTCGGTTTCCGTAGGTGAGTACAGGTTGTCGAGCTCTTTATTGCTTTGTCTCTCGTTTTCTTTCTTTCTTTCTTTTTTTTTTTTTATTTTTTAGCTAAATGCAATAATTTTTATTATTATTAACGTTATTGTTATGGCATGTTCTAGCGAGATCTTTCATGCTGCTTTGAGGATCCGCTCTTGGCATTCACCGCGTGCCTTAATTGTATGACATTAAATCAAGGTCCGCTGTGAACACGGAGAGTCAGAGCCTTAGAGCGCTCTCTCTCTCTCTCTCTCTCTCCTCTCTGGAAGCAGAGCAGCAACTGATCCCCGAAAAAAAACCCGGTAATTTCCCTCCGCCCTAGTCCCAAACTGGCCCGGGCTGCATATAACTCATGCTCCAGTTTTCTTACTAGCCAGTCTGTTGTTTGCAATGCTCAGGAAGCTGTTAAATATGCATTTAATCGATTTTAAAAAAAAAAAAAAAAAGAAAAGAGATAGAAAATAAGCGTGTGCCTATTGCACGCTTCCAGACGACTGCTTTGATTTCACCAGCGTCTTCGCGTGATTTTAAACACAGGAGCTGACTCTCCCCGACTCGACGTCTGTCAGTTGGTATCCCTGGCTGAGAAGAATGACCGTGTCTTTCCGGCTGTCTCGGTCCGCCTGGTCCTGCGGCTCCCCTGGAGCACGGGCGGGGGGAGCCCGCACCCCCAGAGCATCCCAGCTCCCCTCGGCCGGGGGAAGGGCGGGGGAGGGAAGAGGGGATCTTTCGGCGATGAAAAATGAGAGGGCAGGACTTGTCATCTTTCTTTGTAAAGCAAAAAAAAATTTAACTCACTCGCACCTGCCCCTTTCCCGGGAGGGTCTGGGCATCCCATCTGGCCTGCCTACACTGAACTGGCGAGTGAGGAAATGAGGGGTGAAGTCATTACAATAATTTTAAAAAATAAAATTGGCCTAAGCTTTTATTATTATTGTTATTATTACGCTTTTTGCCATCTTTCACCGCTCAGGATCGGGACCATTCCTTTTCGGTGCGGACGGCGCGCCGGGGAGGAGCGGAGCGGCCGGGCACCTTGCATCACCCTGCAGGCTCGACCACGGCCGGACTCCAGGAACCGGGCAGCTGACCTCGACTGCTTCCTCGGCGCCAGGGCCCGGGAGAGAGAGAGGAGGCGAAGCGGGATATGCTGCGGCTGCACGGGGCGGCGGCCGGGATCCTGCGGCGAGCTGGGCTTCTCAGAGACTTTTCCCGTCGCTTTCCGGGGCATCCGGGGGCAAACTGGGAAGGCGGCTCCGGCCCCCCTCGGTACCGCAGCTCCTGCGTGCGGCCGCCTGGAAAACAGACAAAGCAAGAGCGTTAGAAATGCAGGCGGGGAGGGAAGGAAAGGCAGGCGGGGAGGGAAGGGCGCCGGGAGCCCGCACGCCGCGCAGTTGCCAATGACAAAAGGGAGAGAGGGGGGAGTCAGAGCAGGAGAAGGGCGGGGAGGGAAAGGGGAAGGGGAGGAAGCGAAGGGAAGGGGGGCCACACGGACTGACGCGGAGCTTGGGCCGGCCAGACCCGAGCCTGCGGGGCTGCTTGGTCCGCGGCCGAGGAGGGACAAGGCGGAACGCCCATCACCGCAGCGCTGGGGCGAGCGGGCATCTGGGTCCCTGCAGCGCGGTGGGAACGGGCCAGCAGCGGGGAACCGCAGAGAGCAGCCTCCCTGCCCACCGCTGCAAAAATCCCCGGAGAGCAAGCACAGAGGAAAGCTTTTTTTTTT